>BMAO01036778.1:0-18313 GCA_019973975.1 Trichonephila clavata | reverse complement strand
ATTATCTCTCCGCCTAAGGTCTTCGCGTTGATTATGTGACACTTAACTTACTCTGTGAAATCACTTATAAACACATTGATATTAAATATCATGAATTTATAAATGAATTTATCAAACATTTTTTTTCTAATTTATTTAAACTTCATGATATGAAGCTTTTTGTCAGACCATAAACATGTTAGGCATTTTGAAACAAAGTAGGAAAATGCCAGAAATGTTCCTTATGCATTTTGATAATTTTGGTACCTTTGGAAAAGTATTGGCAGGTAAAGCTAAAATTTAATGAAACTACGAGTATCCATCGGAATTAAGTCTTTTTCAAGATATCAGTATTTTTATGTCACCAGAATCGCGAATTTATTTAGGGTGTTTGAGGATTTATGCAAAAACAATAAAAATACTGAAAAAAAGAATCCTTTGTTGTTAACTAGTAATCTGTGGACAATCTATAATGCTAGCAACTAACTCCTCACTTTATTCCAGGGTGAAAAGAAAATATGGACAAGCCATAGAGTGGGAAGTTTTTTTCTGTGCAACCACGAATTAAAACAAAGCCCATTACTCGCATTCAGATTTGTTAGTTACGACATGGTGTCCCAACACCTTGTGAAATGGAAAATATTGCTTTTTTCTTGAGGTCTTGTGAAGGAATTTTCATGTGTCTTAACGAAAATGTCTACAAAGCATTAATTATCACACTTCTGTCTAGTTATTTATTATGGTTTACATTGGGCAGCCACTGATGCTGGGGTAATGACTGATGGGGAATTTGAATGCAATCGGTTTCACATCGAAGTTTCAAATAGTAAACACCTGTTATTTGGTTCGGCAAAAAATATCATTGAACACCAGTGTTGCGTCTGTGTTTGCTTAAGAGGAATTGTACTATCTTCTCGAACAAATTGTCAAACCGTAAAAATGACACATATTATTCTGAAATAATACTCGACTCAGTTCAGTACTGTAATAAATTCGTATTTTCTCTATATGGATGCAACGCTTACCTTGACTGTAAAAACATCCTGAATGAATGTCTTGAAGAGGGGGACATTACTTATGCTTGATGTGCTTGGTGTCCTTCCTTGACTGCAACCCCATTGAGAATGAATAGGACATACTTTACTTTTAAAATGTAGCCCGTAATTCCCCTCCTATGTCTACCTCAAAACTTCAGAACGACCTAGTTGATAGTGAAATGAATTTTCTCAAGCTGGTGGTCAGTATACGCCCAGATATTATCCTAAGCATATTGCAAGACATCCGAAAATTATAGCTCTCTTACTTTCATATAAAAATGAGATATACAGACTTTTTTTTTATCTCTGAAGATAGTCTTTAATTTCCAGCAAGAATGGGCCTTATTTTTTGTTCCGTATTCTTTTTTAAAACAATGATTTTATGTGCATACATTAACTGTTACTTGCCCGCTTCGCCGGGTATTTAATGACATTGTAAGATAGTACGATCGTCTTAGATTGTTGCTAAGTCCAAGAAATAAGCTTTCGATGAAATTGAGAAATATTCTTATTATGTGTGAACTGGACTCTTGATTTAAGAAGGACACGTCTTGAATTTCTAAAACTGAAGTATATTTATCATTTATTACCCTTTAGAAACCCTCGTAAAGCATTCCCTCATACACCATTTTTAACAGGTCTGTACTTGCTAAAAGATAAAATGCTTTCTAAATTCCAGGTCTGTAAGCCTAATTGTTCAAAAACAATAATTTCTTCTATCAGTAACGCCCCTTCTAACTTTCATCAACACCCTCTGAGAATTGATTTCCATAAAACCCATTCTTTTGCAGATTTCTTCTCAACTGGAAAAATGTTTTGCCAAATTTAAAATCTATAAGTCTAACAGTTCAAAAACTGGAAATTTTGCTTATAACGCCCCGCAATCCCTCTTGGAAGTCAATTCCCATAAAACCGTTCTTAGCGGATCTCTACTCAACAAAAGAAACATTCCTACCAATTTTGAAATCAGTAGGTTTAATAGTTTAAAAACTGACATTTTGTCTACAACAAACCCTTAACCACCCTTGGCAGTCAATTTTCGAAAAATCCTTTCTTAGCAAATCTTTACTCATTAGAAGGAATAATCCTATTAAATTTCACAAGAGTAATTTTAATAATTCGGGAGATCTCGTGGAGTTGCTTACACTTATTTTTGCTTTTGTTGCTTTATTTGTATTAGCAATCATTAAGCATTTCTGAGAGTGAGGGTAAATACACAATTTTATCTCACGTGTTATAATTTATATAAAGCAGAAGACTGTTTGATGGAGACAAATATTTTAAAATTTATAAGCACACTTTCAGATATCAAATACTTAGTATCTTTATAGCAAATTGTTCGTATTTTCCTACCCCAATTTTTCCTCAAATATGAACATGCTTCTTCTATGTATTTATGCTGTATTGCATCCAAGATATATTGTCATTCCTTAAAATATTTTAAGGAAAAAAGAAGGGATTTTAGAACAAATTTCATAAGTATTCTCTTGTTATCATTCCTATGTTCTAAAAAAATCACACATAATAAAACGCTAAATTCCGGTAAAATACTACATTTTAACAACTGGGTGTTAAAAAAACCTTTATACCTTCCGGAAATTGAACCCGAAAAAGATTTTATGATTTTCTTTACAATCTTACCTATAACTTTCTCGTTAATACTGAATTGGTGGTATTGTAATTCACGTGATGCATTCTGATTGTATATAAAGAAAAAATGAAGTTTGATTCTGTAAAAATACAATGAAATCTTTGAAAATCTAATATTTTCAAACAGCAGTCATTTCCCGAAATAAATGGTTTAAAAGATCTCTGTAAAGAAGAAATAGAATTCATAGAGTAGCAATGCATAAAATAAAGCTAAAGTTGTTCTTTTATGACAAAAATGAATTTCCCACCATTTTCTTAAGCAATAAAACAACTCCAATCTCTTCGAAAGTCCAGATAAATGCCCGAGCCTGCTGGGAAGATGGGGTTCGTACCGCCTGGGGAGAAGGTATAGTCTTTGAATTGTTCATGTAATATTCATGATTTGTATTGATGATCAAAGATCCTTTAGACTCACTGATATTTTACAAGGAAAAATGATATGAATGTAAGATTGCTTCTAGTTTTATTGCTTGTAAAACTTTTTTATTTATAGTGTAAGTGATAGATATTTTAGCAATTTTTACTAATCATTTCTCCACCCACTGATCTGAATTTGACTTCATCTTCAGTGTTTGCGCTGTTTTTGAAGCTATTTTTCAAAGCCTTATTGCATTCTAATAATTTTAAAGAATTATTTTTATGTCTACTAAGTGTATTTCACTTTTTAAGTATTTTAAATCAACAAGGGCAGAGTATATATCGTTAAAGTCACTCAAAATCCTAGCGATTGGAGGTAAAAGCTCGGTAGAGCTAGGAACTCTGTTCACTCACCAGCGATCATAAATAATTTTCTCTTGTTCTCAGCTTTAAATGTTGAAAAGTGAAAATGAAGAGTTGAATTATAGACAAATTTTTATCGTCAAGAGACTGAGAGAATATTTTGTTCTTGATTCGCAAAGTGAAATGAAACATAAATGTACTAACATTTTGAATTTTATTCAGTGGCTACTGTTCCCAAGAGTTTATGGTGACGAAACCATAGCTGGCGTGTCGTGTGTTTGAGTCCTGGTTGGAGATAGTTGAAGAAGGAGATGCAAATTCCGGTGTCGTCCTCGTCATCACTTGTCCGTGTTCAGAATTATGACGTCCATTGCACTAGACCTCGTGTTGCTTTATTGTGCGACGTAAATAAACGTTCAATTAATCCTCACTAGGCAACATCGAACTGAACCGGAATTCTATGTTATTGTTGTTACCTGCATGTCCTTCCCGATTGGAAGGAAGGCAAGTTTCCAGGGCCTGAGACAGGTTGGACTTCTACACAATAGATGGTGATACCATCTATTCCACCATCACAATTTAGACATAATCTGGAGGGAGGAATATTCTCCAGCCCCTGCACCGTGGTTTCTACTGCGACCACCCACAAGACTTTTATATTTACTGATTAAACGACCACGTACTCCGTGTGTATTCGGAGGGTATTTGGTAGCATTGGGCCTCTCGAACCCAGACTCTCTGGTCTGGAGTGCAATGCTCTAGTCAACGGCCCTGAAAATTCTTTATTTATCAATTATTGGCTGAAACTCTTCCAGATTTAATTTGTTGTCGTACTACTTGTGGTCATGGTTGCAAACTCGTGCCCAGAATTGTTTCAGTTGATTTGTGGATTCCAGTCCGAGATCACTAAGCATCCAACATGTAGATAAATTGATGCTCCTCAAAATCTTGCGAGACTCAGAATAATCAAGGATACTTAGTGAAGAAACTCGGAAAGTGGGAAGACACAGTACAAGTGTAGTTAAATTTACGAAGTCCATCACGAATAGCCATCTTATAGCTTCAAAATATGATGCTACTTACATTCAGGTTTCGTGTCATATAGTCACACTTTTCTTCAAATCTCCTTCGTACCAATAAAAGTACCCAGTATAAAATGAATAACATATTGAAGCTCGAAATTTACCCGTTCTTGTGGCAGGATATATAGAGAGTGGGGTGCAACTCGAATGTCATTCTCGTTGTTTAACCATGGAAAAAAATTATGAGGACAATTCAGTGGGAAATTATTAAAACAGTATAGTAAATGCCCTTCAATAACCCATTCTTGAAGACATTTTCATTTTTGCTTCGAATATAGTTCTATTAAAAAACTGTTAAAATTAAATTGTGATTTAATATGACCTTAGAAACCCGAGAAAGCAAAACAAACGAAATCGGTATGCGAAGCATATAAAAGGTTTTGCATATTATTTATTTCCTATCTACGTTTCTTGTAGATGTCTCACAGAAAAATGCCCATTCTTGAAAATGATATGGTGAAGGTAATCTATTAACCATGTTCATGAGCTCGTGACCAGTATTGTCAATTTACGTGGTTTAGTTATCCGAGGTAGCTTAATGGTCAAGGTAACGGACTAGTAGCAGGTGTGTCATTAATCAGAATATTGTACCGCTGAAGATCCGGCATGTAGGGAGGGGGGTGATGCACGTTAAATATGTCGAGCCTGAATCTTCCTCCCGTTGGTATGGTGTAAAAGTTTGGAGAGGGGGTTCCAGCTCAGATGTCGTTGTCGTTATTTGACCAGGATTCAAAATTATGAGGTCCTTCACCAAAAGCCCTCAATTAGCTGAATAGTGCGATGTTACTATTCATTTTGTAGAGAAGTCCATTACGTCAAATTTGTCGTAGTTTGAATTTCTTCCATTAACATGATGGAGAAGTTAGGAGAGTGGAGTACCTACTCAAGTTCCGTCCTTGTCACTTGCATGTAGTTCAAAATTCCAATCAAAAATTTTTTTAGTGTTCAGGTAATTAAAATTGATTGGTTTAAATTTTATAAACCTCGTAATTTGAAGCAGCGCTTTGGTTATTGGAGACGAACCTGGATATTCTAAGCCACGATAAAGTGATGAGTTCGGTATCTCAACTGGTACCTTACTTTTCCAAGCATCTACGCAACAGCACTTTGTGTGAGCCATCTTCATGAAAGGTCTTTAGTAAAATTAGGAATCAGGCATGAAGGAAAAGAAACAATGGTGGCCATGATCTCGCCACCATAACCACTCGTGGTCGTATCTTTTAATTAAAATTACGAGATTCGAGTGATAGAATTTGAAAATCTGATTATATCAAACTGTATAGTCCAGAATCAATGTAGCAACTAAGCATATATGTCCTTGAGGAATATTACGTGAGAGTCAAGAACGGGATATATCAATTTACATGTCCTCCTGACCACTTGGTAGAATTGGTAGCCTAGTGGTCATTACCATGAACTCGGGGCCGGCGTTGCCGAGTGACGAGTTAGAGCCTTTATGTGATTAAAAACCTATAATTCAGAGGGTATGATGTAGGCGTTAAATATGTTGGGGCATCACCTTAGTGTGATGTGAGAGTTCAGAGAGAAGGGGGCCGCGCGCGTTTCAGGCGCTGTACTTGTCACTTTGTAACGATCCATCTTCGCACCTTTCAACTAATCCTTATGAGGAAATATTTTACTAAATGATTTGATTTTTGAAAAACTCTTTGTGTGAAAGAACAAGGGTTCATGTAAACGATGCATGTTAAATCTGTCATGGCTGAAAGTCTTCACATTGGCATGGACAATGGGTGCCAGTTCAGGTGTCATTTTCGACACTTGACTACGGTTCAAAATTACGAGTCTTTTTGCTAATATCCTTTGCATTGTATTAAACTGCTACGCTAATATATATTCCCTCACTCACTCCTCACCATTTAATCGTCGAACAAAATTAAAAATATCTGTAATATTCTATCTCGAGCTTAGACAAGCATTATTACAAACTCTCAACAAGCATTTTTAAACGCAACTCAACTTTACTTTATTTTAAATTCTTAGCAAATTCAATTACGCCACTTCTTTGAAATAGCTAAGGGATCACGACATGAACTTGCTATTGTAGAGATCTCGGTGGAATAGTTTATTTGGCCTGTCAGTGCTGCAAAAGATCTTTCGAATAGACAGGTTTATATACGTTAAATTTAAGTCTTCATGTGGTGAGTGGGATGCCAGTTCAAATGTCAGTTTCGTCACTTGACCTTATTTAAAAAATTGTGACGCAAATTGGCATCAGAGTTAGCCTTGCTTGCTACGTGAGCAGAAATATTCAGTGGGCAAACGTTTGATGAAGAGACACCCGTTACGAAATGGTCCATCACTGACTTCTATTTTAGTTAAACTATAAAGAGACAAGAACATGTAAGTTACATTCATATTTTAAGTATCTTCTAATTTTTTCAATAAGCGAAGAATGATATTTTTTACTAATGTAATGAATAATGTATTTTCTGAATCTGGTAATTCGTTCCACACATTTTTGAATGATTGTAAATACAAATTTGTGAAAGATTTTTTAAATTTTTTAGTAAGACTTTGAATTTTGTTTACCATAGGTATTTAAAACTAATTCTTTTAAGATATTTCGGGAGTTAACTTTTTGCTATAAATTGCCGAAAGATTTGCAAAAGAAAAAAAAACCAGGCATATGGCTACCAAAGTAACATTCTTCTATCATTAGTAATACTTCCGTTAACTACTTTGTTCAAAATACTCCACATTTGAAATATTGTAAAAGTAATTAAAAATAAAAATTCTCTGATTAATACTTCCCAAAAAATTCAATAAAGCATGCATGGATTTTCCACGAAATCTTTCTGAATGCTAGTGTTCTTTTCGCACCACATCCACCACAGATAAGAGCATTAAAAATAGTAGATAGATGTTTGAACTGTACTGTTGAAAATGATTCGCAGAAGAAACTGTAAAATGGAAGATATTTTATTGAATTCAAAATGGAATCTAATCCTTTCATTTCACTTGTGATATCGTATAAAAATAAAATGATATATTTTAGAACGAATTGTGAATACTGTTATAAGTGAAGAAAAACAGCCGATGACTCCACAATTATTTGAATAACAAATTTGTTAATGTACAAGGTCAGAAAGATGCCTGCATGAAGACAAATCGACGCATTACACTAAGAAATATTATAACAGAATATTTACAATAATGGAACACAATTGTTATAAACAAATTTTTCCAAAAACTTTTATCTATCAAAGAGTAGGAGCTCAGACAAAGTTTCTTACCTCGGTAGAGCACACAAAGGAACTTTCTTTTGAACTGACTCGACTTTTGTTTCAAAGGTCCTTTCGGTACTTAAGTACTATCGCAACAATGCCAATGCTCAAGGTATCTCCCCTAGTTGGCAATCCGGAACTCCCATGTATCATACACGCTGAATTTTTAATTATGTTCATCGTCTCGTGTAATGTCGCCAACAAGGTTGCGATAATACGTAAGTACCGTTCCTTATATAGCTTTATAGAAATTTCTAGAAGAATAGATCCTGAGGCTTCTCAATGATTCCTTGGCAAAATTATATTTTTACTGAATGTGTTGCCAAAAGCGATAAAGTTGCCAATCTGATGTCTCTGGTCGCATCCTTTAGTTTCTATAATTTTATCTTTCTAGTTCTGTCATGTTAAGTTTTTAAGTTCCGTCGTGTTGAGGTTTAAAGGCACAGCTTGCTTCCCACTGGGAAGCAAACTGTGCCTTTTAAAACTGAATTTTCCCTCAAGAGATTATTACTGTTAGAAAATGATAGTTATAGAATCAGAGGGGCTTAACCAATTTGGCTATATCAGAGCTTCTTTTCACCTCAAAGAATAAGAATGGGATTTGATAATTAACTAAAAACCTACATTCTTCGAAACTGATTACCTGAAGTGTACTTTCGACTCGTTTTCCCTTCCAAGTAGCCACTCGTTTGCAGCCATTTTTATTCTATAATGTAAATGCTCTGAATTGGTTTGAATTTAATAAATTTAATTAAAGACGTTCTTAATGTGTGTGGAGAAATGAAATTTTTTTATTGGTACAAGAATATAGAAACCAATTTAAATGTTCACCTATAACTTTAATATATAAGAACATTTCTTCTAAATATTGAGTACCTTCTGAGAATTTAAAGTAACTAATCAATTAATTTTATTGAAATGTAATTTTTTTTAAGCTATGCTTCGAATATATTTTCCTTTTTTGAAACCATTCTACTTGCTAATTCATTATTGAACAGTAAATTTCATAAAAAAACATGGAATTCCGTGAATTTTCGAAAAATGTACGTATAATGATAGTTAAAAATTTTATGATGAATTATTTCTTACCAATGAGTTAAGTTTTATTGCCGCAATTTTCAATACAATTATTTATATTAATTTTTTGATCCAAGAGAGAGAGATTTCCTTTTTAAATTTATTAATAAGCAATTTGAAACTCAATTATCAGAATCAATTGATTCTTTGTAAAAAAAAGTATATTTGTAAGAAAAGGAAAATGTTAATTTTGGAATACATAATTGTATTCTCATAAAGAAAAAACAAACAGAAGATGATTGAAAATAATATTCTGACATATTTTATACATAAACAATGATTATTAAAAATTATTGACATGTTCAAAAAGAGAAATTTAAACTAATTTACTTTTTATATAAGATTAACGAGAAACGTTCTTTTGTAATGAAAAGCAATTTATCCAAATGCATAACATATATGCAAGTACCATTAAGAGATTTTATGGACGACTAAACACCTATATATGTCAACCAAGTGTTGAATCAAACAATAACAAAACAAGATATTAATCTGAAATCAAAATACCATATAGCAATTTTACACTAAGCCTATTATTTCACAACTTTCAGTTACAGAAACATGTACACTACTCAAAAACATTAAGGGAGCATGTAAAAAAGTAAAGACTCTCTTTTGCACGATTGGTCATAAAATAGAGATACAGGTGTAACAAAACACAATACAGAAAAAAAGTGATAAAACCCCAATTATATGAGAACTTTAATTGAAATGGTATAAAGAACAGGGAATTATGTTTCAGGCTAACAATTTAGTTACATGTAAGTTACAAATTGATTGTTTATAAAGGATACGGGAAGTTTAATATAGTGTGTGGTCCCCCGAACTTCTAAGACTTCTGTACACCTGTTTAGCATGTATGAGATGTTATCGGTGAAGCTTTGGGGAATACTGTTCTACTTTTCAAGAATTTCAATCCCCTCGACCTGAACAGTAAGCGAAAGCAGTGATTCTGTTGTAAGCGCTGTTTGAATGAGTCTCAAGCATGCTGGGTAAGATTAAGGTGAGGAGAATATACACTGTACACTATTTCAGATTTAAGTTCTCCAAAAGACAAACTGTATATAAGAGATCTGGCATTACTTTGCATTAAAAGAAAGGAATTACCAATGGATGACGCGTAAGTTACGATATGGGGTCTCGGGATTTCGTCTTGCATACCTTTGAATCGTTAAATTGCTGTTTCGAAAGGCAAGTAAGTTAGTACGTTCACCTACGTGGATTCCTATTTATACCATTAAACCACCTCAATTGTAATGTGAATTTTCCAGAATGAACATTGGGTTATTCAAAACACGTCTGGCATCCCACTCTAAACTGAATCCGGTTTCATTTGTAAACAGTATTCAACTTCAATGACTTTGCATTCAATCTCGATGTTCAGTAACCCGATTTCTTGGTGTGCCCCATGATAGTCCTATGGTGTGTTGCTCTGTCAAATAGTACATACCATCGGTCTACATGTAAAAAGACATATGAAGCATATTTTGTGTTTGGCTTGAGATCCTTCGTCTTCTTGCCAAAAGAAACTGACTTTGAATCTGCTTTGCACTATTTTGTCTCGATGAGCAGTTAACAGGACACATCGGTCATTTTTTGCTGTGGTAGCTCGCGGACGACCTTGTCATTGCCGAAGTTTAACACGTCCCCTTTCTTAGAATTGATTCCAGAGTCATGCAATGACACTTATTGCCACTCCAACAGCATCCACCACAGTTCTTTGTATTTCTTGGATTCCGATTTTCCTATAATGTTCCAAGTCATGGATTTCGGTATATCCCGTTGTCATTTTCCAGTTCCCTTTTCTCAAAAGAACAACTGAAAAGTTGAATGTCACCTTTAAGACAGTGAAAAACAGCTTCTACGAAATCACGATTCCTACACTTTTCTTTTCTTTTTTTTGTTTGTTTTTTAACCACATATACTTTGATTCGCATACGAAGTTTTCGTCTTCTGTTTTTTGCTCCACTTTAGGCTATGCATGCTTTGTTTTACATTATTTATGAGAAGAAACATTTGAGTAATTTTGTTAAATCCATGTGCTTCAATGCTCAAATTTTTTTGAGCATTGAAGTTATTTTAATATAGCAAACAATTTCACAAAGCACAAATCTAATTAAATTACCAATAGATCTTTCTGTAATTTTTGATGAAAAATTTAGTTATCTACCAAATGATTTTTTGAGATAGTTATAGTTGGTCTGGATTTCCAAAGTAAATTTAATAACTAATTTAAATTTTAAATTTAAATAAAGACAAGAGCATCAAGTTATATACAAAAACCCTACGAAGAATTATGTAAGTTAAAAAAAAGTTTCAAAATAATGATTCAAATATTTCACTATCTTAAAAAGCATTACTTCTCATCTTAGACGGCAGTTTTTTAAAACAAAGCATTTAAAGCAAAGGTCTAAATTCATTCCTGTCAAATGACCAATAAAGTCACGTGTTCTCCATTGAATTCAAAACTCATACTAGACTTATACTTGTTCTACTTTTAAATTTAAAATAAGTTCAAATTCGGGTATTAGTTACTATGCTTAAATATAAAGGTTCTTCAAACAATTTTCATATTAAAAAAAATCTTAATTCTACATATACTATCAATTGCATTTTGTTTACCTATGTAGGTTATTAGTCTTGACAAATGCGAACTTTTAAAAAGAAAGTTTTTTAAATCCAAAAGTTGGCAACAACGGAGCGTATGAACTGATTGGATGGAAACACTTGATTGTATTTACCAAATGACTATGACGTCACTTGAATATAAGACCAGATTGGCTGGAAATACGTGATTGTAGTGATCATATGGCAATGATGTCTCATGGATTTATCCCATTGATGTATAGCTGGGATAAGTTCTCCTAAAAAAGATTTAAACGTACAATAGTTTTAAATATACATTTCACTAATGGATAATCTGGTACGTAGTTCTTTTGTAATATTCACCAAAAATTGAAACCATATCTATATAGAGTATTCATCAAAAGGAAATATTAAAAATAAATGAATAGGTTATGTTTCAAAAGAAATTTAGCATCAAGATATTCGTTAAAAAAATAAAACTATTCCTAGAAAATGTTCTCTAAATTTTAAGTCACATTGCCAAGAGTTTGCACAACAGCCAACAAATCCAAAGAGAATTTAGTCCACCGAAGCTAAATCTATGCCTTTTGTGTTTCCCTTTAGTGTTGTGTTTCATTTAGAAATCAAGAAAAATAAGTTTTAGATGCTCTTGCGTCTTTTTTAAACTTTTGCATGACTTCCAGAAAAATCAAAGTTTGCTTCTTTTAAGAAGTAAACCTTTCCTTGCTTAACTATACAGTGCCTCCAAAAAAAAAAAGAGAAAAAACAAGGAATGTCACAAAGAAATTATTCAAAGAAGAGCTCCAGCATTTTCGAGGAACATGATACTGACACATGTTATTTTTAAGGACATTCATATGTTTCGCTTTTAAGGGCACTGATATCTTCGCTTAGAATAGTTTGTTTTTTCTGTTTCAAAAGTAAGATATTCATTATAAAAAGAAAATGAAGTTTCTGTTGGATTATAATAATCTTAATGAAACATTTTTTTACACAGTTAAAAGAAAGAACTAGGAAGAATATGTTTTTCAGTTATGTAAGAAGCGTTTAATTTCACTTTAGAGATGAAGGATGTGTAACTAAAAAAATGAATCAAAAAGTTGCTCAAGGAAAAAAATCTAAGCAAATAAATTGTAAAGAAAATTTTGTTATAATTAAATGCGACAAAAATGACAATCAAGTTGCAAAAGCCCCTTCTCCCTTAAGTCCCAAACAACAAGTGACCGCGGTAGCCTAGGGGTCAAGATAACGAACTAGTAGCTGGAACGTGTATTGATTTTGAAGCCCAGTACCACTAAAAACCCGCCATGTAGGAAAGCGATGCACGTCAAATCTGTCGAGAGCTCGAACGTCCTCCCGTTAGCATGGTGTGGTAGTTAGGAGAGGGGTGCCAGCTCAGATGTCGTCCTCGTCACTTGACAATATTTCAAAATTACGAGGCCCGTTGTCCAAAGCCCTCATTTAGCTGAACAGGAAGACTTTAATATTCACTCGCTCACAAATAACAAATGACAGGAATAAAATCTCTTAACCACTGACATGAATAAGAATTCTTTTTCGTGCCAATGGTCGAACACGTGCATGCCACAGGTTGGTGATCGGTTAGTTGAGGGCTCTAATAAGCGCTCTTGCTAAGGTCAATAGCTGGTAGCCGAATTGGTGATGCAGGAATTGAACAGCAGATAGTAGCACAGTCTAACATACTACTGGTTGGCTATGCATTCATTCCAAGGCGAGGTTATGCAAGACATTCCCAATGAATCACGTACAGGGATTCAAACGGCATCGGCGTATTAATCAGCCTAACTAGCCATCTTATCAAGAAACTATCCACAATATCAACGGAAAAACGTTCCAACGGCACTCAAAGTCTATTAGGAATGCATATCAATTGCAATAATAGTCAAAAAACGACTTTCTCAATGTATCAGAAGTCCAACAACAGTAAAAAAACTTTCCTCTCTAAGAAGGGGGTATGCAGTAACCCTTTCTCTCGAAAGTAGCAAACGACAAGGGATAAGGATAAAATCACTTAACAGCTAGTCCGAATAAGGATTTCTTTTCATCCTAGTCGTCAAACACGTGCAAAACGTGGAATCCGTACCGTAAGAGGGCAGTTCAAGTTCTTCTGCTTCGAAAGCAGTAACTTAGATCCATAGACAGGGGTGGGCAGACTTTCCCAAGGTGCGGGATAATTTTTCAAGGAGTCGCGGTCCACTCAGTGTCTGTGGCGCACACAAAAGCAGGGGAGGGGTCCACGGGTTCGGACCCTTCCTCATAACCCTTCATGTTTTTCCGATTCATTATAGCCCCATGTTTATCGCATGTAAAATATAACTAAGTATTTGAAACTAGCAATTTTTTAATGTAATTATTTATTCAGTAATTTATTTTTTGCTGTTTTTTGTTCCGACGATCCACAAAATCAAAAAAATATGTTTGACTGCGTGTTGGGTATGATACGAGAATGGTAGACCTTCAACCATCGACCCCTTCCTTTGAAAATTCTTGTGACGTAGGTGTGGTGTGGTGAGGTGAGGAAATGTTATTATTATACTTTAATAATAAGTAATGAATATATGTACTTGTATATACCTACAGAACTAAAATAAAAAAAACACTTTTTAAAATCGCGTTTAAAGCAAAACGCAAGATATAAACTTAATAATAATAGCTGCAAATATAATTTATCAAATGATACATTTTTATTATGAAACAATTCAACTAT
Organism: Trichonephila clavata; assembly: GCA_019973975.1. Classification (NCBI taxonomy): domain Eukaryota; kingdom Metazoa; phylum Arthropoda; class Arachnida; order Araneae; family Nephilidae; genus Trichonephila; species Trichonephila clavata. Next base: position 4,209 of record BMAO01036778.1, on the reverse strand, counting down.
ATTTAAAAAATAAAACATTTTTATCTAAAGTTAGTTTTTTAGTCAGTGAAGGATCAGTCAGCATACTGTCAGCCAATCTTGAATTTTCCGTATACAATTACAAAATGGTAAAATTTTTAGGCGGTCACCTCAAAATGTCTTAACGGTCTACCGGTCGATCGCGATTGACATAATGCCCACCCCGGTTATATACTATCTACCAGCTGTTCCTAATAACATTTATGATTGTACAGGCAAAAAATAGTATAAAAACTTATTAAAGATGCATTTTCGATATGAAAACATGTGATGCAGCGCTACTAATTTTATTTTAAACTAACATCTTAACAACTACTCAGGTTTTGATTATTTAATTTAATCTGCATCATGATAGTGGCTAGTACTTAAAATGAGTTATTGAGACAATGCAACACTAATGACATTACTCGCTTTAAAATTAAATTAATTAGTTTATTTCAGTTAAAGAAAACACATTATGAAATTAAGATTAAACAATATTTACAAACAGTTAAAATTCCACTTATCTGAAACGGAAGCGAGGTGATGGAAGCAGGCATGTTCCCAGACGGGGTGCGAAGTTTCCTAAACTTCAGGGAATTAAGGTGTCTTCTTAATACAAAAATCTGCCGAGAATTGTCTCGCTCCTGTTTTTAAGTGAGGGCAATCGGTCTCGCTAGTCATTGGTCAGGAACAAGCGCAAAGTTACAAAAGTTAAAATTCTCTCCAAATTTATGAGTTCATTCAACTTTCATGAACGTTGACAACTCGGTGAGAGCCTGCGCTGGGACCCCCTATTCAGGAATCCGACCACATCCTGTAAACAAGGGGAAAACACAAATTACATGTGTATTGGGGAGCCATCTTCAAACCCGATCAGCATCCAAGCTTCCCATCACATGCTTTCGCAATAGTTTCTTGAGTTTAAAATTCATTTTGATACATTCAGTGATTAAAAAAAACAACTAAAGTTCTTTCAGTGAAATGAAACAAAAATGTATCATCTAATGACTAATTTCTTTCAATGAGATAACACCACACCTATTAGAAAAAAAGAAAGCTGCGTTCTCTAGGGACGAAAATAGAGAAATAAAAATAGAGCTCCGGGAAATTGGTCCGGGTGAGTGAATTTTTCTGGGAGAATATAATCTTAGGAAAGCGATCCATTCATAATTCTTTTATCGTACTAATAAGAAGGAGCTTTTTTTTCTTCCGGAGTTGATGACAGCAAAAATTGATTCCAGTCATTGCCTTGATAAGAATACCGAATCACGTGTCTCAGTGGGATTCGCGAGCAGTTGTTGTTTGTTAAGGAATAGTTGATGGGAGGCATTGGTATCGAAGTTTTAAGCCATCATGAAACGAAATACTCCTTTGGTGTTTACGGACTAAGAATTTCTTTGTGCTTTTTGTAATTGTCCTAACTCTTCTATGTAGCAATACATCTAGTTTTCTTGAAATTAAACGCTGGAAAAAGGACATCAATGGTTCATTGAGAAAAAAAATCTAAAACATCTAGAATAAATGTTTTTGCGGGTATCTTTTTTCTTTCAATATTGTGTTTTCAATTTTTGAGGAGATGTTTCTTTATTATTACCTACATAACAAGTGAAATGTTTGAAGTATTCGATTTTACAGCAGTATAGAGAACATGTTTTGCACACCAATTAATGTAAGTAATACTTAGGTCCGACTAAAGGTATTTTAGCTTGTAATGTGACAATTTTCTTGGATGAAATCAATGAATTCATGCAGTCGTTGAGGATGAGTAGACTGGGTACTTATAAATCTTTTTTTTGTTATGTAAAAAACAGAACACCTACATAAAATAAAGAACAAAACACAAAGTCATTACCGGACGCGGTTTACGTTACTTCACAAAAGCTCTGGAGATCTGTTATTTTTAGTCATGGTCTACCGGAAGATATTAAAATGTATTTAAATTTTTGTTGATTCTATGTTACCTGAATTTGTATAAGTGTAATGTCGCATCTATAATAAAATACAGTAAAAATACATTTAACGCGAAAACGCCGAAGACGAAATATCGGATACCACGAATACATAACAGCCCCACAAACTGAATTTTCATGCATTTCTTTTTCTCTTAACACAAAAATAAATTCCTTTCTGGAGCGATTGCATACATATCTATGTAAATATAATAAACTCTAATAAACTTAATTTTTTCTTTTTTGTAATACATTTTAACAAATTCTTTTTACACGAAAAATTATTTCAGCCCCTCAGTTTCTTGTTAATTTATTTTCATTGTATATCAAAATGAAATATATGATTGACTACTTATTGTGATAATTCTTTACTGACCGAGGAAGTTTACAAAACCGCACTTGCTTTATCGAATCTCAAAGACAAACACACTAATTGTGTTAATTTTATAGATGGTGATGCTTCAACTACGGCGTTATTTACGTGTATCTCCGGGAGTGGACAGTTGTGTGTATGCGTTAGGGAGAAATTTTGAGTAGTTTGTGAGGTGATATAAGGTATGCGAGATATAGTTAGTAATGAATAAGGTGGGAATAGCTAAAAGTAAATAAAGTTGTGTGTAAGTGTTATTTGTTTTTAGAGTGGTAGAATTATTTGTAGATAGTCATCGTCGTTGGTACAAATTGGGTTTTTGCGACAAATGCATTATTTACGACGAATGCATGTATTTTATTGATATAACTCTTATGGAATATTTTTCAAAGAATAAATTTTGTAAGTTACATTGTTCTAGGTTGAAAGAAATATTTTGATAATTTTATGAGAATTTGTGCTATTTCTGTCTTAATTTCTGTTATTATACATCATAATCCGTATAAAATTTTTCTAACACTATTATATTTTTTTTTTTTCTTGGTTATTCTTTTGATTTTGAGGGAAATTATCTCTCCCCATTGTGTTTCAAGTTTTAAAGTTAATTTTAATCAGCGTTAATTTTTAAACGTTTTGAGAAAAGTAATGAGAGAACTGAAATATACATGTATGTCTAGTTCCATTTCATGCAAACTTGTATCTAAGGGTTGTCTTTTTCAAATTTCTCGGATGGATTTTTCAAAGCTTTCCTCAAATATCGATTACACTTGCAATAACTAACACTTAGAATTATTTAATATGAGTACTTAAACTTAATGTTGTTAAATGTTACTTTGTTTTGAACTTGAAATTATTAACTTTTACAATTGTAATTAACAATCTTAAAACTCAAATACAGACAAATAATTTGCATAAGTAATGAATAAAATCTATTTGGATCTGAATATTAAACACGTATCTCCAGAAATCAAATAATGAAAACTTAATGAAGTGCAGATACTAAACTGAACTAAATATGCGCTAAAATGATGGCTTACATTTGCAATTCTCCGAATCATCCAAGAATAATTTAAGCAAATTCTAGTAGAGTTGTTGATATCTGTTTTAAAATATTCACACCATTTCCTTAGATTTCAACTAAATTAAACTATCCAACATTTAAATTCCAAATGGTTTATTACTAGTTAAAGAGTTTCTTAAAAGAAATTGAAACAAGACTAGTGAGTAAGCTTGTGCTTTCATAAGTTCATTTAACAAATTACGATCTTGAAGTATACATGAAGAATTTTAGATTTATTTAAATTTGGATGTATTGCAATTTCATTCAGTTTGAGACATGACTTAACTTTCGTTCAAGTAATCAAGAATTCTTAATTGCAACTTCAGTCTTGAGTATTCTAAATTACTTTATGTTGTGTATGGACTAATCAAAACTTTAAAATGGGCTTTACTACTATTAACATTTTTGTATTTTAAGGCAAATAAGTCATAAAAAACTGGTATTTCTATTAGTTAAGTTAAATAATTTAGAGAAGTAAATATCTCTTGTTAATATTTGAAACATATTTTATCAATACCCACCTACATCGAGAAAGTGCTATTTTACAGAACTTAATTTACTGAAGCATTAACGAAAATTTGTATTCCGAAACTGTGATAAATACTGCGGGTAATTAATTAAGATTTCTGAAACGGGCAGTCTAAGTCAATTACTTTCCATTTCCTTCTGAATGAACTTTCTGTTGAAATACTGAAATTATTTAAAATGATACCTTAAATTGCTGAAGTCATCAATATTACTTATTTTAATTAATAAGTACGGCGAGCGTAGCAGAAGACACAAAATAGCAAAACAAAAAATAAATGATTTTAAAAATGTTCGTAAAAAAA
>BMAO01036777.1:0-36781 GCA_019973975.1 Trichonephila clavata | reverse complement strand
TGCCCTATTATATGCCTTGCCCTATTATATGCCCTGAAATTGGAGGCCGCCACTCAAGCCAGTAGCAGAGACCGCCATTCCATTCGGGGAGCTAGAGTGACTGCGGATGCGCCCTCTGAATCTCCATGGCTAAATGACATTGAAAAACTGAGAGAAGAAATGCAAACCTTAATGACTCAACGTCGGAACCAAGAGAAACGCAATTTCAAGTGTTGGGGGCGCGGTGGGGAACAGGAGATCTGAGAAGTAACTGCCCCCGAGCAAGAAAAGAAGAGAGTTCCTTCTCTTCTTCGAAGCAGGAAAACTAGGATATGGCCATCTCGCGGGGCGGAAGTCGCCAGATAATGAAAAAGCCCCATCACAAGATTCTCCAAATTACTGCAGTGAAAATGGACTTTATGTGATTGGACAAATTAATAATATCTCGTGCAGTATGGTTGTCGATACTGGAGCCAATGTGTCAATAATCAGGAAAGATTTGGCTCGAAACTCCAAAGTTAAAATTATTTGGACGCCGCCCTGCGTTTCCTTGCAAACAGTGACTGGTGACAAGATTTGTGTACATGGGAAAGCTAATATCACTCTAAGGTTTGGAAATATCGATTATCGCCATACGTAGCAGATATTACAGATCTCTGTATCCTGGGACTAGATTTTCTGAAGAGCAATAACTTCAAACTGAACTTTGAAAATAGCAATATGCATTCAATATTTGAAGACATCACTCTTTTTGGCTTACAAACTCAGTTTGAATCCAACCAGAAAATTATAGCAAAATCCAACATCTCATTATCACCAAGAACTGAATGCATAATACCTGGTTTAGTAGAAGAAAATAGGAAATTCCGATTCGGCCTATTTGACTATCCTGACCCAGACAGTGCAAAGGCAGGAGTACTGATAGCTTCATCGGTAGCGGACCTCTCGAAGTCAGTCATCCCAGTAAGAGTGGCTAACATCAGTGATAAGACCAGAACTATCCAGGAAGGAGAGGTAATAGCAGCTTGTGCTCCTGTCACATGTGTTGACCGAAAGTGCAAAAGCCAAAACCTTTCTTTAGAAGATCTAGTCCGGGATTTACTACGAAACACGGACTTAGACGAGAAACAGAGATGTGCTGCAGGAGAACTGATTTCAGAATTCCAAAGCCTATTTTCAAGAACATCTGAGGACTTTGGAAGAACTAGACTAACTCAGCACCGAATTGATACGGGAGAGCATCCTCCTATTAAGCAGCACCCCCGACGACTGCCGTTTGCTAAACAGGAAGTCCAAACACTCATTAAAGACATGCAAGATAATGATGTCATAGAGCCATCATCAAGTCCCTGGGCATCTCCCATTGTCTTGGTCAAGAAGAAAGATGGCTCAACCAGATTTTGTGTGGACTATCGTCGGCTGAATGACGTGACCAAGAAGGACAGCTACCCTCTTCCAAGAATAGATGACACGCTTGATACACTCGCCGGTAATACCTGGTTCTCTACCCTAGATCTCAAGAGTGGGTATTGGCAGGTAGAAATCCACCCTGACGATAAAGAAAAGACAGCCTTCACCACGGGACAAGGACGCTGGCAATTTAAGGTTATGCCTTTCGGCTTGTGTAATGCACCTGCAACATTCGAGCGCCTTATGGAAACAGTTCTCGGAGGACTTTCGTACGAGGCCTGCCTGGTTTATCTTGATGACATCATAATCGTGGGGCGTTCCTTCAAAGAACATTTTAACATTAGGCGTGTGCTACAAAAGCTGAAAGAAGCTAACCTCAAGTTCATCCAAGTGCCACCTGTTCCGGCGTGAAGTCACCTATCTCGGGCATATTATTTCGGCGGAAGGTGTAAGAACAGACCCGGATAAGATCTCGGCTGTGAAAAACTGGAAAAGCCCGGCAGATGTTCACCAGCTCTGTAGTTTCTTGGGCTTATGTACGTATTACCGAAAATTCGTGAAAGATTTCTCAACAATCGCCAGACCACTCCATAAGCTGACCGAAGCAAAACAGAAATTCATCTGGACGAACGAGTGTAACAACGCCTTTAACAAGCTCAAGGACGCACTAACATCTGCTCCAATACTGGTATATCCTGAAACTGGGAAACAGTTTATTCTGGATACAGATGCAAGTTGTGAGAGCATCGGAGCTGTATTGTCCCAAGAAATAGATGGTCAGGAGCGTGTCATCGCCTATTTCAGCAAGTGTCTATCCAGACCAGAAAGAAACTACTGTGTGACAAGGAAGGAACTGCCTGCTATCGTAAAAGCCGTGGAGCACTTCCATCCTTACCTCTACGGTCGACGGTTCTTACTTCGAACAGATCATGCATCATTGACATGGCTACTGAATTTTAAAAATCCAGAAGGCCAAATAGCCAGGTGGATACAAAGGCTACAGGAGTATGACGTAGAAATTCGCCATAGAAAAGGATCAGCACATGGAAATGCAGACGCCCTTTTGAGAAGACCCTGTCCTGAGAGCTGTAAATACTGCTCGAGAGTCGAAGAGAAATTTGGCGTAATAGATCCAGTAATCCGCCAAGTTACAACGCCATCAACATCGAAATTGGACCTGTGGTGTGACGAGAGCGTTCGAAAAGATCAACTGGCTGATCATGAAATTAAACCAGTAATAGAATTCAAAGAGTCATCTGATGAAAAGCCCAGCTGGCAAGACATCGCCTCTTTCTCTCCTACAACGAAGCGTTACTGGGCTCTTTGGGACTGACTCTCTGTACCTGAGAAATGGTGTTTTATATCGAAAATGGGAGTCTGACGACGGAAAAGCATTCAGGTGGCAGTTAATTCTCCCAAAGACAAGAATATCGACAGTCCTAAGCGAACTCCATGGCAGTCCAACTGGTGGTCATTTTGGTGTTATGAAGACCTTACAAAAAGTCCGAGAGCGCTTCTACTGGAACAATGTGCGGAGTGACATCGAGAAGTGGTGTTGCACATGTGATCCCTGTGCTGCACATAAAGGTCCAAGAAAACGCACCAGAGGACGACTCCAGCTGTATAATGTGGGAGCGCCTTTCGAACGAATAGCTTTCGACATCTTAGGCCCACTTCCGAGATCATCAGACGGCAACAACAACATCCTGGTTGTCATAGACTACTTCACTAAGTGGCCTGAAGCCTATCCTATATCCGACCAAGAGGCCCCGACTGTTGCAGAGGTTCTAGTTCAACATTGGATCTCAAGATACGGAGTTCCTCTACAACTGCACTCCGATCAGAGAAGGAACTTCGATTCTGCAGTTTGCAAGAGACTGTGTGAGATACTCAGCATTGACAAAACCCAGACAACAGCTTTACATCCTCAGTCTGGCGGCATGGTAGAGAGGTTCAATCGGACCATCTTGAACAGCCTCTCTCTCCTGGTATCCAGTAATCAACAGGACTGGGACCAGAAACTGCCTCTTTTCCTGCTGGCCTACCGGAGTGCCATCCACGAGACCACTGGCTATTCCCCATCCCAGATGCTCTTCGGACGTGATCTTCGTTTGCCTGCAGATCTCTTGTTCAGCCGGCCACTAGATGCTCCTTTGGCGCCTGAGGAGTATGTCGAGAAACTCCAGGCACGGATGGAGGAAATGCATCATTTGGCTAGGGAAAGAATTGGCATGGCTTCAGAGAAGATGAAGACCCGATATGACGCAAGAGCAACCGGACACGACTTTCACGAAGGCGACAAAGTGTGGTTATGGAATCCGAAACGTCGCAAAGGACTCTCTCAAAAGTTGCAGACCAACTGGGAAGGTCCTTATACAGTCCTAAAAAGACTGAATGACGTTGTGGTTTGGATACAGAAATCACCACACACAAAACCGAAGGTAATACACTATAATAGGCTAGCCCCCTTACCTAGGCCAAGGAGACTAAGATCCCTAAGTTCAGACCATGGTCACTAATTATTTTGTAAATAATGTGATTTATGTAACTCTTTTCTAATTTCTTAGTTTTATTTTAGTGTTGTAATTTATGTTTGTATTTTGAATCTATTTGCTTTTTGCTGTTGAGTATTTGACTATTATGTGAATAGGTTATGTCTGTAAATAGATGCCTCTTACTCAGGGATTGTACTGCCCGGGACATGCAGTCTTTGAGGGGGGGGGGCAATGTTACGAATTTTGTATAAATAATGTAAATAATTTGGATGTGCAATGCCTTTATATTACTCTATATTTATTTTATGTTAAGATTGTAATATTCACAAGCAAGCCGTCCCTTACGTTATAATGGCAATTGAATGGGAACTTGGCGAAATATTGGCGATAGAGCCAAGTTGGCATCATTTTTGGCGACCAAGTTGGCGAGTTCGGGACCCTCTGGATTCTTCTAGAAATTAGTAGAAAAATCCACTAATTTCACGATCTGTGGTGCGAGCGCATCTTTCCAGAAATTTTGGCCTCTGCTATAAATAGAGAGAGACGCGCAGCAACAGTCAGTCTGATTTTAACCAGCGAGTAGTGAGCACTGTTTTGATTAGCGATTAGAAGACTTGCCTTGAATTTGATAAACTCAGCCGTGCTTGTGAATAGTCATTTACATACGTGAATTTTAGACACTGCTTATTGTGTCTGAGTGCTGTTGAAGGTGTGAAATCCTTCTGTTATTTATTCTGCGAATTTTGCTGTTGAATCCTGTATTTTCAAGGATTGATTTATGCCAATAAATACTCATCGCTCTTAAGGAATTGCCTTGTTTTTTACGACTGATTTTGCATAAAATCCTCGAACCCCTATCTACGTAACAATATGAATAAAACTATATATTAAAAGAAACTATAAATATATACAGTGGTGGCAAAAAGTCATGAACACACTCATTTTTTAGCGTAATTTTTGTGTTTGACTTCATTTTTCGTTGTGAAATTATCACACTATCTTAAATATTGTTATTGATTTTAATGTATTTTTTCATGCTGATTTCAAATCTGTTTGTAGATTTCATCTAAAGTAAATAGTTTCATTGATATGTTGAAAAAACCTTGACAAGAAAGCACAAGGTCACTGTAAGAATGAGTGAGTGTGTTTTCCACCAAAGAAATGCTCCGTTATTTCAACCAATCAGAGAGCAGTAGCGATAAAGGGTTTTAAGAAAAATTTGAAACGTGGTTTATTGTATTAAATGCAGTTTTGTGCTTGTGGAAAATAGTGTATTGAAAGCATTTTGAAGTGCGTTTGTGGAAAATATTGGAATTATGGCTAACTTTTCATATCTGCCTGAGAATAAAAGGTACAAAATAATACATTTAAAGGAAAAAAGTTATTCTATGCGCCAAATTGCTGCTAAAGTACCTTTCTACTGTTGTGAGAACTTTGAAAAGATTTTCTGAAACAAATTTTATTGCGGACAGGGGGCGATCAGGACGACCAAGAAAAACATCTTTACGTGAAGACAGGTTATTGCACAGAATTCCACTTTGAAACAGAAAGCTTAATTCCTCGCAAATTTTGAAACAATGGACTTTGACATCAAATGTGAGTGTGTGCCCAAGAACTATTAGAGGAAGACTGCTGGAAATTGGGTTACGAGGCTGTAAAGCGCGCCCAAAACCATTACTGACTGAATTTCAACGCAAGAGGCGATTGATGTGGGCAAGGGAACTATTAGACTGGGATAAGGTAATATTTAGTGACGAGAGTCAGTTTTGTATTTCTGGCAACCAAAGTAGTGCCTATGTAAGACGACACACTCATGAGGAATTCAGCCCTCAGTGTCTGAAACCCACAGTAAAGTACCCAACAAAAGTGATGGTATGGGGTTGCATGTCTTCTCATGGTGTTGGAAGACTTCACATCGTTAGCAGAACAGTGAAAGCCATAGATTACATTGAAATACTACAAAATAAATTGCTACCAACTGCGAGAGATCTTTTTGGGAATCAGTCATGGATTTTTCAGGACGATAACGCCCCTTGTCATCGTGCAAAGGTAGTCCAGAAATGGTTGAAAGACCATACTGTGAATAGAATGAACTGGCCAGGACAGTCTCCCGACCTTAATCCGATAGAGAACTTATGGTTTAAAATTGGTTATGAAATTTCAAAGAAAAGCCTTCAAACAAACGTGAATAAATTGAAGCTTTAATATTTTCCTTCAACCATATTGTCACGAAAGATCTTCTTTTGAAATTGGTGCATTCCATGCCAAAAAGATGTAGAGCCATAATTAAAGCAAACGCTCATAAAATATTGATTTTCTAACATGTGACAACAATGTAATTTTCAAAATGCTTATTAAATATACTGTATTTGTCAATTTTCGTGTTATTTTTCTTTGCATGTTATGTTATTCTATATTGTTTTATTCTGCACATATTTCACATTGTGTTCAGGCAGCTTTACTACAAAAAATATTTTAGTCATTAAGAAACTAGTAGTAGATTTGAAATCAGCATAAAAATACATTAAAATCAATAATAGTATTTAAGATAGTGCGATAATTTCACAACAAAAAATGAAGTCAAACACAAAAATTACACTAAAAAATGAGTGTGTTCAGGACTTTTTGCCACCACTGTACATGCATTATACAGATAACTTTTAAGAAAAATAAAGTATTTAAAAGAGAAGATAAACCAAAATTTCCTTTTCAAATAATTCAAGTTATATATATATTTATTTCAGATATAGTCTAAATTTATAATTTTTTAAAAAATTCCTGCAATGTAATTATGTATTATAACATGCTAATTAATATATATATATATATGTAAGTATATATCAAATTTTAGAAACTGGAATACAAAGAATGAGAGAACAAATGTTAAAAATTAATGAAAAGACAGATATTACTGTGAAATGCAAAACATAGATTGATGCCAGTATTAACATATATTTTGAAGATAAAATCTAATATAAAAAATATTTTTTTAAACTTGTAAAAACTGAAAGCGACTAATTTCACATTCAAAAAACATACTTAACAATTTCAAATACTTATCTATACTACTAGGCTTAACAATGATCACAGAACATAGAGCAACAAAAATTTTATGGAGGGAAGAAAACATTTTAATAATTTAAATGTTTACTCAAAACACTATTTAAGAAGAAATTATTATTTCTACAGCATGTGTGACAAGAAATAACTTTCAAAAAAGCTGATGAGTAGAAAACACATTTTTTAAAAATAAATTAACGATATTATTTACAGAACTTGAATAAAATTTACGTACCTCTTTTCTTTCTCTCTTACGTACTTGCCATTTTCATGCTGAAGTGATAATGATGATGCACATTTTGTTAAGAAGTCTATGTAGTAGTTACCAAAAGATAAATATTTTACAGCAATTACTCTTAGCCTTGAGGGGGGTTGCTGCCATAAGAAGTGAACTAAGGAGCTATTTTGCTCATCAAACAATTTAAGAAGAATCCAATTCAGGGCAAAATTTTGTATACCAGAAGCAATTTCAGAATCAGATTCTGCACAAAGAACATGAAGAATAGTTACCTAGAAAAATTAAAAGCATTAAAACCTTTTAAAAAAATATTTTTACAACTATTTTGGAGATATGCTTTGCTTACAATGAAGTGAAAACTGGAAAATGTAAATATATCTTGATATTCTAAAACTGATGTCAGTTAATTTTATTCTGAGTTTATATTTAAAAGCAATGTTTTCTGAACTTTACTAACAGTAGAAACAGTTTTGGGTTTAGTTTTATCTCAAACTATTATTTAGGAATCTTTACTCTTCTTTTATAGCTTTAAAAATTTACTAGAAACTTGAGCACTCAATTGCCTTCACTTAAAGCTCCATATTATTATTGGTACACAGGATTCCTAACTTAAACTTATTTTGAAAAATAATATTTTACCATTAATCAATATCGAGAAACTAAAATATCAAGACTATAACCTGTGAAAACTTACCACAACAGTCTTAAACAGGAGAATTTACAGAATTCTTTATTTTTGATTTATCTTTATATATTTGATATTAAGTTTAAATTCTTCTTCAGATTCATAGGTTTTTGCATAATGGTTAGCTGCAATAAATTTCTTTTCAAGGAATTTTATTCATAAAAAAGTAAAAAGCTACATATTTTTTCTGAAAAAAGTTAACAGACCAAAGCTAACTGGAAGGGAAGTTCGATATTCAATAATTATTGAATAATAAATTGTACAGAAAAATACATATAGTATAAAAGTTGGAATTTTAATGAAATAAATCATAACTAATAAAAAATCACTTACCAATGTTTCACTGTTTCTACAAAGTGTGTCAAAAACAAAAGAAAGTTGACTTTCATACCTATTAAAAAATACAAGTTACTTTGTTGAAAAATCTAATAGACCAAATTAAAAATCTTAATAAAACAAGATTTAAAAAAAATATTTAATTTTTAGATAAAATAATTTTTAAAAATATTTTATGAAATAAACTTCAATTTTATTACTATTGATTATAATAAGCATTGCTGTTATATTTTAATTCCCCCTTCCCTCTTTCATCTTCAAAACAGAAGAATTTTTAGACTCAATAGCATAGAATAATTATTGCAATGTCATCTTACAAACATACTAATATTTTACAAATTGAATGGCAAATATTCGACTGCAGAAAGCTTAAATTCACAATTGCTTTTATTTTCACTTATAACATTTTATGAATAATTGTCAATGTAAAATTTTAATTCTGAATAGCTATTTCTCAATGTCAGCATGCATATTTAGTATCTAAATGAGGTATTTCAACTATGCAATATCCAGAGGCGTGATTAAATATCTTAATCATTGAAACTGTTTATAAATCAAATTTTCATTTAATACTTTTTATCAATAATGTTTTCATTTCCTCTATCAAAATATTTAAAAATGCATAAAATTATGTACAGCACAAAGTTTGACAAATTGATAGTAATAACTAAATTTTTTAAATTTGTTTAACAAATTTTACACTTAATTGGTACAATAAATTAGATTTCCTATAATTTTAACACAAGGGGAGGAAGAACTTCCTTAAACAAAGATTGTAATAATATGAAATCCGAAAGTATGATTTAAATAAGATAAAATGGTACATAGATATCAGCTTCTCCACCAGTATATTGACAAAGAGTTCCCATTACAAACAAATTTATTATATTACAGGATGTGTAAGAATATTTTTTTCATGATTGGCTTAATATTTGATAGTATAGTATTTGATGAATAGATAGAATAGTATTTGATGATAACATTTGATAAGGAGAAAACAGTTGGACTAAAACTTATTTAAAACAAACTATTCAATACAGAATAATTTGTTAAAAATAATCTATTAATATCTACTTAAAAAAAATCATAAAATGTTTAGATACTTTTCCGTTAGCTCGGTGCAAGCGAAAGAAATAAAGTAGAATTCCACCAAATTTCTTACAAAGATAAAGAGAATATTCATTTGGGGCAAGTGCACTATTCTCTGAATTCATTCAAAACAAAGCACGTTTTCCTTCTTTTTTTCCATCTTAATTTTTTCTTTAAAAAATGATGAAAGTTTGAGATTCAGCTAGAACTGAAGAAGATGCAGTCTCTTTTTCAATTCCTACTATTAATTCATCCTCTCTCTATATTTATCTAGTTCAAGTTTTCAATCATTAATAAAAATGCATTTTAAAGCACTCAATTGAGCTGAAATTTTATATACACGCTTATTTTGGATACAATATAGTAATTTAATAAAAATTAATTGATTAAAACTAATTATTCAAAGAATTACAAATACAGCCTCATTGGCATTACTTTTTGCGACTTAGCAACCATTTTGACGATTTGTGTCAAAACTTGAAAAGGTGTTTTTTCTCATATTTTAAAGCGTTCATTTGAGCTAAAAAACTATTGTTTTGGGTAAGAATATAATTTAATCATAATTAATCAAAATTATTGAGTGAAATTAGTTTTTTAAAGAATTACAGATACAGCAACATTGGCTTCATTTTTAGCGACTTGGGTCAAAACTGTAAAAGATCCCCCCCCCTCATATTTCAAAGCATTCAGTTGAACTGAAATTTTATATACACGATTGTTTTGGATGACAAAACGATACTTTAATGATAAAAAAAATTTATTGCCACTTAATGTTGTGATTCTGTCATATATATGTATTAATATTTTATATGTCATAATATTTTATATTACTTGTTTTCAAGAGAAAGGTATATTGGCAAAGAATGCAACATGTGATCAGAATGATGAAATGAAACTGTCCTTTTGTGAAGGAGTACGTTAGCGGAGCAATCTTTCAACATGTTGCATGAAGAGCATTCGCAATGTGTGTGGTATGTGATTCGAATAATCCAGTTTAGGTTTAATTAAAACTGTTTTGCTAACAATTCATTAATATTTGTTTATAGTTGAACGTTTTCGACTTTAATTCCGTTGACTGTTTTGTCTTTTTGCTTCTCTGACGACTTTCTTATGGGGCTGTGACGTGTTTAGTTTACAATTGGCGACATTTGCGCCCGGCTAACGGAAAAGAACCAATTTTTACAAAAACTAATAAAGAACTTTGGTAAAATCAATTTTATAACAAATATTTGGAGTAGGAGAAAAAAGGGAATAATTTTAATTCAGAAAATTTCATACTGCTGTTCTGTGTCAAGATGAGAAATAACATCCTTCAAGAAGTTTAGAAGAAGTTCAGCCTTTATTTCAAAGTACATGGATCTGTTTGAATCAACAATTGATATTGGTTTCAACGAGCTCAACAGTTCCAAACACAAATTATCTAATGTAGTCGTATCGAGTGAAACCTATACAGAGTCAAAAGATTGAATTAATATAATTCAACTGAATCTTTTGAACCAATTCGGTGCAAAATACTCTTTAGATCCTATTAATTTTCATAATCAGTAATATTTTTACTATCAAAAAAGCGTATTTATATCAATGAAATTTGGTAAGAAAGTAGTTAAATATTTAAGAACTGATAGAAACAAGATGTTGAAAAAAATGTAGCACAACAAACTATGATTAACACAGATTAGAATCTAGAAACAATCAAATAAAAATGAAAAAAGTGCAAAATTTTAGAAATTCAAAATTTATGATTTTTTAAAATTTACACATAATTTTAAACAGATAGTAAAAAGACCAGAACTAAAAATGATTTATTTGAAATAAAAATAAATAAAATTGTTAAAAAGCAATATGAAAATTTAAAAAAAAACCAAAAATTGAATGTTTTAAAAAAGTTATTGATATTAATATTTTTTATGATATAAATAGATTTACAATTGTAATAGTAACTTCACAAAACTGATTTAGCAGTTTTAATACAAATGTTTTTAATTAAATATCGCACAACTTATAATGGCAATTTTGTATGTTTAGATGATTTTGCCTTATTCTAATGCTAAAGCTAAAACATATTTTTTTTAGTAAAATAAAGCACCACATTCTCTCAATAGCTCTTTTAGAAATATCAACAAAAATACCACCAAAAATCAACCATAATATTGCATGTTAATCCAAAATAAATATGTAAACAGCTTACTTCTTCAAAATTTAAACCCTGAGGATTAATACTTTGAACAGTGTTTTGAAGAGATTCTTTTGCAATAGATGGATTTTGTAAAAAGGACTGAAAAAAAAATATGTATAATGTATATTTTTTTAATAATGCAATAATCAGAGCAGATAAATATTTTTTTTAAATTTACAATTTAGATTCCAACTAACCTTCCTCTACCAATGGTACTTATAAGTATAACTCACTTTAAAGTTACATAGAATAACCATTTTTACAAATACTCTGATGATACTTAGCAGGAATATTCTTTTAAATCCACTCTTTCAAGATATATGGCAGCACGGGTTCTATGATGAGTATTTTAGCGGGAAAGGCGAATAGTTTTATAGCAGAAGTTGTGTTTTCAGGTGACATTTTGATCGGATTGCAAAGATTATCATTTTTGTTCCGAAAAAGTAGTTAATGTCAAAAGGTAAGTGTCTTATTTTTTATATGTTAAGGAAGACCTTAGAAAACGATTTGACTATTTATTTTCAGCAAACAATGTATATAATTAATTTTACAGACGAATAATTTTGTGGCACTTATAAGTACCGACAGCACACTGGGTGTTGGATCAAGAACTTATTTTTTTCCGTCCATGTGGCTTATTGTTGTGTTGGTAGTCATCCTTATAGTGCAATAGACTTATACTTTTTTTGGCATTTCTTTTAGCTTAACTTATTTTGCTTTTTTAATCTTGTATTTTAATGTTTTAAAAAAATTTAAACCTGAGGGGTTTTTTTTGCCTTACATTTAAATGAAATATCTATACTTATTTCAAAAACTAACAACAGTTTAACTTTTTTATGTGTAATTGAAATTTAACAATAATAGGAGATTTTCAAGATATTAATGTTATTATCATTTCCTTTTCTTATAAAATCTAGAAAAAAGAAATTCTGTCTTCAAGAGGCTTTGGATTTATTACAGAACCTACTATCTGAAATTAATGATGTACTAATAAATGATTTTTCAGATGAAGAAGTCTCAGCAAATTATCTGCTGGAACTTTCTTTATATTCTTAGGATGATGACTGAACTCAAGGTCCAGCTGTTCATGTTAAGAAAATACAGCATTTCTTACCCCAGGATGTGCAGTGCTTTAAAAAACTTACTCAAAATGCTCAACATGTAAATTTCTGTGTATTAATGAAAAACAACCCTATATCTTTGAATATCACAAATTAAATTTATGTGTAAAAAAAAAAAAATTAAAAAAAAAAATTATCTTTAAAAATAAATATTTGGGCTACGAAATATTAGTGTTCTCTTGTTATTTAGCATTTTTAAGAGTTAAAACTTCATTAAAAAAGTCATTCATACTTTTCATATTATGAGAATATTTGAGACCTTTGTGGACTGAAGTACCAATTTAATTAAATAGCTCTAACGAATTAAATTTCCCACAGTTGAGTATTTTATTTATGTATATTCTATAATTTTCAATGCAGTGATTCCAAAAAAAAAAAATATTACATGAAAAAATTTGTAGTAAATCATAATTCCGGTAGATAAAGGGTTAAAGCATCTTTTATTAAAAAGAAAAAAAAATTTAATGTACTTTAAAAAATGTATAGATATTTTTGGTAAAACAATTGCTATCTTCTAGAACATAGGTTCCCAATCTTTTTTGAACTGGTGCCCCCTTTTCTAGTGATTATTTTGACACTGCCCCCTCCCACTCTAGAGAAATAGAGTATACATAATACATGGTCAAAACATGAGTTATGTTTTTAAAAATATCCTATTACTAAAAGAATGTTTTTTACCTTAATTTTTTATAAAGCCCCAATATTTTTACTTGTGAATCTGAAATATCTATTGCCACAAATATATTTAAATGTGTAATATTATATATTTTAATGATATGTAGGATAATGTTGGAATTGAAATGCGCTACTGAATTTCTACTTCATTTAAAATAGTGGAATAAAAGTTTTAGCTTACCTGTTATAAAGACAGGCAGGGGTTTTAATGATACGAAGTAATTCATAATAAACTATTGTTTTCAAAATAAGTAGAAATTGACAGTTTCAGCCTTTAAAGAATCACGTAATTCCTGTGTAACAAATTATTTATATTTCTTGGATAACATACGTAATGAAATGCCGTGGACGAAACATGTTTCCTACTGCTCACAGACAAAGACAACACGTGCACTAACAGAAATTAAAATGCACTATATCATTCAATTTAATGTAGGTCAGAATGTAATGTAATCTTTAAGTTTTTCATCCACTTCCCAAACTACTGAAATATGGGAATTTTCGTACATGTGATGTAGAAATGATTTAAATACATACAATCAACGTAAGGTAAACAGTATGAAAGTTTACTTTTGTTAGTACATAATCAGCGTGTTTTTTTAGTCTCTTTTTTGGTTAATCTGACCAAGCGCCTCCGTACCATCTCAATGCCCCTTGATTTTCTCTGGGTTTTTTACAGCCCCCTGAAAGCCTCAAACGCCCACAAGGGGGCGTTATTGCCCATATTGAGAACCTATGTTCTAGAGAAAGATAAAATGATGAAACAAATAAGCATATTTACAATAATAAACATGTATACTTATAAGTTAATTTGCCAACACAAAAGAATACTGACAAGTAAAGAATTTATTTCAGCTATAATGGATAATATTAACAATAACATTTGTTCATTATTGGTACAAACAATGTTATAGTTAACATATAGAAATTTAACCAAAACACACACATTTTCCATTTTATAACATAAAATAGAATATACATAAATAATTATTGTAAAGGTTTTTAACTCTTCAAATTCTTGTTTTGAGTATTTTGCTAACACATATAAATTTCCTGCATACATTTTAAAATTTTAAACCTCCTGCACAAATGGGTTAAAATGGTCTGTGATACACATGACTAAGTGACCAAAAAAATATTGATTATATAATTCACACCCAGATTCT
Organism: Trichonephila clavata; assembly: GCA_019973975.1. Classification (NCBI taxonomy): domain Eukaryota; kingdom Metazoa; phylum Arthropoda; class Arachnida; order Araneae; family Nephilidae; genus Trichonephila; species Trichonephila clavata. The sequence continues at coordinate 22,351 of BMAO01036777.1, read as the reverse complement.
ATTAGCAATATTCACAACATTCCCATATTTCATTCATGATGTACTCATAACACTGAATTTAAATTAAAAAAAATTCTTTATGAACAGGTATAAAATTTGCCAATAATATTGTTACGTTGATTGGGGTTCAAGTATTTTAAGCAAATCATTCTCAAAGAACAAGACAGTTTTTTAGAATCGATGGAAATTTATTGTCCAGAAAACAACCCTTGAAGTACAGGATTCAGCAGCAAAATTCGCAAAATAAATATCAGAAGGACCTCACACCTTCTACAGCACTCAGAAACAATATTAGTGTCTAAAATACAAGTAGGCTAGATTATTCACAAGCACCGCTTGTCCTACTCAACGGCCAAGCTAATCGCAGTTCCGATTCTTTACGGTCAAGGCAAGACTACTAGTCGCTAGTCAAAATAATACTAACTAATCACTAGTTAAAAGAAGACTACTAATTGCTGCTCAAAATAAGACTAACTTAGTTTCGGCGAATGTCTCCCTATTTATATACCTCGCAGATCTTTTGAGAAAAATCCGCTTGCATCATAGATTGTGAAATTAGTGGATTTCTCCACTAATTTCTATTATAATCCATAGGATCCCAGACTTGCCAAAAATGGTCGCCTTGGCTCTATTGCCAAGTTCCCATTGAATCGGCATTATAATGTAAGGGGCGGCATTGCTTGCGAATATTACAATTTTAACATAAAACAAATAAAACATAGAGTAATATAAATGCATTACACATCCAAATGCAAATTATTTACACTATTTTTACACAAAATTCGTAACAATCGTCTAGTACTGCTAACGAAATTGCATTCGTAAATCAATTATTTTCACATAAAAACCAACTTTAATGAACCCCCATGAAATATCCATATAACAATCAAAAATATCTACATCATACTCAGTATTAGGATGGTTACGTATTTAAAAAAAAACCTTTTAAAAAGTTCACACAATGTAAGAATAAAATTTACATGGAAAACTCATTACCTTTTCTTTTTTTTTAAAACTCATAAAGAGATATTTAAGTTTAAAAATTATTAAAACATTTCACCTTATTGTAAAGGAAATTTTTACTGAATTAAAATCATAAAGGAAATTTCATTTATAAACAAATAAAAATTCTCACTTGACAAAGTAGTGAACTGCTTTGCTTTAAATTTTTAAAGCAGTATGATTGGTTAGAGAAAAGATGAATTTGATCATCCAATCCCTTTAAGATGTCCGAATTTTCAAAAAACTTATTATAGATCTAAAATGAAAAATAAGAGCATAAATAATTGCACATAATGTTAATAAACAAATTAAAAAAAGGGGTAACAAAAAGGTTACATGAATGGGGGGGGGGGGAGAGACCTATAATGAATCTTTATAATTAAGATAAAAACTAAAATGTTTTTTGATTCATATTAAATTTTTATGTGCAGTGTGAAAAGAAAATCGAATGAAATTCTGATTGCCTATCACTATTATAACACAGCTATTAATTGCTTTCATTCTAAACACTGCTTGATATTTTTAAATTCACGAAATAAAAAAAATATAAAGCATCTTATTGGAAATTATTTTTAAGTATACATCATTTTTAGGAAAGTTCATTTAATGCCACTAATTTAATGCAACTATACAAAAAATAAAAAAAAAACAAAGGTTCTATTGCAAAAAAGTCTTTTAAGACCAGTATTAACTTAGGTTTGTGAAACTTTGTCTATGTCTTGAAGAGATGAGAATATGGTAAGATTTATTTTTGGAGAAATTCAAGAAAATGGCACATGGCGAAGAAGATCAAATTTAGAACTCTGTCACTCACATAAAGAATCTGACATTGTTAACTTCCCCAAAGTACAACGAATTAAATGGGCAGGTCACGTTGTCTGAATGGACGAAGACCGAACCACTAAAAAAAAAGTCTTCAATGCCCAACCAATTCAGAAAAAGATCTAGTTTTGAAAACTAAAAATTGGAGAACACTAGCAGGAAGAAGGTTTCTTGTGAAGGCCACCCTGAGCTGTTGAGCCACCGAGGAAGGAAGGATATAAAAAATAGATTTAACAAAAATTACAGGCAGCTTAAAACAGTTTTATAGCTTAATTTTAGTTAATTAATTATTTTATATAGCTAAATTTAAACAGTTCATTTCCAATTTTTTCTGCAATCAACATTTTCTCTAATCTATTTTTTTTTTGACTTGATGGGCGTAAAAAAATTTTTTTTTTGACTTTGAAATAATTTTATAAATAATCCTTCAGCATCTTTTGATAACATTGTACAAGGTATTCTTTCAAAGAAAGTAGTATGCTTAAAAATAAATCTAGAACTAAACCAACTTAAAAAATTTATAAAATACATGTTCTTTTGAAAATTGTACATCTCATGTTGTGTTGTTGTTTAATGTTAATGCTACACTGATGAATCTAAAATTTAGCTATGCATGCACACCATTTATTAAGGACACTTTGAAATATAAGTCAAAGATCAAGTATGTTTAGATATGAAAAATAACGAATACCAAGTATTGAATGCATATTCAGAAAATTAAATTGGAAAAATGCTTCAGAAGTTCAGAATATCTAAGAATTACGCTTTTGAAAACTTTTCCAGCATGAAAAGTAAATGACATTTGATATTCAAGAGCATTAGTGAGTTAAATCACCTAACAAAATTTTAATGAATCTCCAGGAGGGTAAAAAATATAACAAGTCTCAGGTTAATACTTATTTTAAAAAAAATATTTATTCAAGTACAAATTAGTTATCACTTTCTATTCCTAATGCAGACTAAGCAAAATATTTTCCTCATAAATCTTTCTTTGCATTATCGAACCAATTGAAAAAGATAAGTCATTAATACATTGAGCAATAATTTGATTAAATTTTATTTTGGTAGATAAAAATGGAAAAGAAACATAAAAACATATTTTACAAAACAATTATAAAGCAATCTTCATATGAAGTAGTATTTCTTTCTCTTCTAAATACATCACAACTATTTAATATTTCGTTGTACTTACTTGTTTACAAAATTCAGCCCACAAAAAGGCATTGCTAATACCTTCCTCATTCCAGTTAGGTGAATAATGTGCTTTTGATATTATAGTTCCATAGAAATGTTGAATTGATGTTAAAACTTCAGCAGAATTCATAATTTAGACATACACAATCAATCTAGAATATTTAAAAAAAATCATGAATGAAAGGAATTTTTTTGTAATAAATATGTATTTTAACCAGGATACAGACTTTAAATTTTCTTTTCATTAAATAATTTATCTTAAATTGCATTTAATTTGATTAAAGATAAAAGAAAACCTTTATGACAAAATGACATCAATATCTTCTTTTGTCATAGCAATTTGGTTATGAAATTAATAGCAGATGAATTGTCTGGATTTCATCATAACTAAGCATGTTGCTTTTAAGGTACATTAAATTATTATGGGTTTAAAAAAGGCTCACAATAGTAAAAATTTGAACAGAAAGTACCATCAAAGAGGCCATCCTCGTCATTTTAGAATGTAGTTTAAAATGAAAAAATCTATCAAAAACAGCAATGCTACATAAGAATGTATTTATATATTATGCTAAATGTTATCTGAAAGATTTTTTAAAATTATTTCCTTTTTCTCCCCCTATATGAATTATGTTCATTCTAAAGAGTAAAAATTACTTGCTCAAAGCATGTAATTATATGTAAAGTAATGAATAATTACGTAGGAAGTCAATGAATAATTAAAATGATTCATAATAACAGCTGATCAATGATTGACTTAAATATATAATTACAATATTATTTTGCTTTGCTTCAAGTAATTTTAAGAACATAATTCTTCTTTTAACATATATATTTCATTACAAGAACACATTACATTAAATATTAATACAGCATGTAAATCATCAGTTAACTAACACATAATATTTTATCACACACACACAATAAGTTATAAAATCACAGTATTATGATACATATACATATATACAATTTATAAAGGAAATTGATAGTATAATATTAATTAACAATATGATCAAAACTCAAACAGAGACATAAATTTTAAAGTGGGATTTTATTGTTCATAAAAAGTTATTTTTTTTACAAAAATATTTATAAATTTCACCATAAAATTACATACAAAGGAAATTATAAATTAATGTATTTTTGCATATGATATAGTAATTTTGTAGTAGAGACAAATACATCAAAATTCAGCATTCATGATGGCATACAAAATTCTAATCTAACTGACAAAATATACAGGATTCATCAGTATTTTTTAATAAAAACTACGAAACAATTTGATAATTTCAACTACAAACTAAAGTGGCTCTAAATTATAATTTTACATGAAGAGTTTTGTTTTTTAATTGAAAATTTCTAGACTAAAGTTCATGAAAAATTACACTAAAACAAACCTAACATACATATAAAAATTATACTCAACATCTAAAAAATAAAAGCTGCTCAATATATGAAAGTGTCCTTTTCAAGTATAAAAATTTTTAAACGTCAACAGCACACACTTTAAAAAGTTATATGTTACAAAAGTAAATAATCACATATATTTTTTGCATATTTTAACTGGAGCTTAAGACTTTTGATTCAAATACTTGACATCATTTTCCTTTTCTAGAAAAAAAAATTTAAAAAAAATTAAATAAAAAGTAATGGACAAAGTTAAAATAAAATTTTTAATTATTAATAATTCATTCAAATAAAATTTGCTTGTTTGTGACAGAACTGCTACTTTAATGATATACACAATAAAAGATACAAATTTCATGTTTTAAGAAAAAAAAATTTAAACAAAAGAACACAACAAATAAAATGAAGCAACATTTTTCATGATTTTAATTAATGCAATACCAAGCCCCTTTCTATTCATAATATGGAATATTTTAGGAAAAAAAAAATCTTCATAAAATTATTCTTAACATATTTTTAAACATTTAGAAGTTCCACGGTTCAAACAAAGATTGGATTTTGAAAATACTTCAATTAGTCCATTTTGTGCAATTCTTGCATGCAAAATAAGAATTCTACACAATTATCCTTTAATAGATAATGTTATAAAAATATTACTCACATAATAAATAGAAATAAAAAGAGTTTTAAGACACAATTTTGCTATTTATTCTGTGAGAAATGTAACAAATCTTTTTAAAGCAAGATTATTTTTAAAAATGTGCAAAATGTCTGTTTCCTTGGTTCAAAATAATTAAAACAAGCTAATTTAACTCATTTCAAAACTTAAGATAGAAGCATAAGATAAACAATTACTACATTTATACAGCATAGATCCATCAACAATCTATTTAGATTTATTAATCATTAACTTATATAATTAAATTGGATCCCTTTTTAAAATTTTATTTGAAAAGGTTCATTTTAATATGAGACATACTTCCTTTTTAAAGATATTGTTATAACTAAACAGTATAATAACATGCATTTTTAATCTTCTATGATTTGTTTTGAAATTATGAACTTATAATATGTACCACCGAAATTAAGTAATGGTAATTTAGGCTACATTACATGCTTATATGTGTGTGTGTGGGAAAGAAGATTCACCCAAAAAATTAAAACATTAATTTATAGTTTTATAATTTAGCCCCCTCCCAAATCAATAAATTAAATCTAATAATACAGGTTTAGCACACCTTTGAAAATTTTTGTACAAGCACTAATGTCTGCACTCATTAAATAATTGTAAACAGGAAAAAAACACAGTTTTTTTAAAACCAGAAAGCTGTGCAGAATATTACATACTCACCAAAAACAAAAGGAGTAAATGAGATGGTTAAACTAATACTGTCATCATCTTTTATTACTTCAGCCTTTTGAAAATCACTTAACATGGGTTCACTTATGGAATCACGAAATTCCACATTATTGTATGCATAGCTCTGAAACATAAAAAAAAAACTTTGACACACATCAAAATGGATAGAGGGAATCAATTTACAGTGATTTTTTTTCAAAAAATCTGATTTTACGCTAAGAAAAGAATGGTATACTATTTTATCTATATGGAGCGTGTGCTCGAATAATTAGTCATTTCATGTAAATAGCCTCAATTATCCTGCATATAGATGAAAATAAAAGAATATTGAAATCGAAGAAAAACTACTGAGACTAAAACTACTCAGGACACTGTTATTAAGCCAACCCGAAGTAGCCAAATTTACTAACTGGATTATTACTTTTTTGGAGGTAAAGTAATTAATTTATGAATTTACTTAATTTGTGATAGCTTCTGTGTTATTTATTAGAAGTTCTGTCTTGTGTTGAGTGTTTGAGATAAATCTGATACATACGTTCAAAATAAGTAAAATGACTTGAGATTCAGACTAAAAAAGAGAATGAGGCTGAAGTAAAAACTGAAGCTAATAATGAGTCTGTGTGTTAAGAGCTGACAGAACTAATTTATGCCGTCTGCTTACAGTAGGGGCAAATTTTTTTGATATCCATTGTAATATGAATAGTGAAAAGAACATGGACGTTAAGTTCTATAGAGTTTGTGAGAAAGCAGAACATTTATTTAAAGTAGATCAAGAAATTAAAAACAATAATTAATTTTACTGATGAAGAATATGATACAATGGAATCGTACAGGGACAGATTTACTGAAATAAGAGTAAAATATGAGAAGAATTATAACAAATATGATGAAAGTAAATCTACAATTTCAAGTGAGATTACACTGGATAATTTGTAACTCCAAAAATTAAGTTTAAAAGAGAGTATGAACTTATAAACTTCTAAGGCAACTGTTTAAAAGTTGTGGACCATTTAAAGTCTCGATCCATAAGAAAGGATTTCATGATTGAAGTTTATATTCAGGATCTTTTGGCTTTAGTGAATAATAAATAAACCATAAAGCTAACTGATTTATATGATAAGCTTTGTTCCTATTTATGAGCATTAGAAACATTAAATGTGACAACATCAAATTATGCAGCAATGTTGTATCCTGTTGCAAAATCATATCTCTCACCTGAAGTCTTAAAGGTTTGGGGCAGAGAGGTCCCAGAAGATCTAGCCCTTGAAAAGGAAAAAATTCTCGAAAATTTGATGACTTTTCTACATTATTAAGTAGAGGGAGAAGAACATCATGTTTTAGCAGAAAATGCATTTGGAAGTAGTACAAACTGAACGGAGTCCCATAAACAAGTTCAACAAGATGAACCTACGGTTACTACACTAGTAGCAAACAATAACACATATGCAGGGAAAATAAGTTGTACATTTTGTGATTGTCCTCATTCAAGCCAGGATTGTCAAAAAATGTCAAACAAGAGCTGTGAAAAACGAAAATCGGAGGTTATGTGTTGGGTGAGTGAGTGAGTGATTTTGGGGTTTAAAGGCGCAAGAGCCGATTTCGGCTATACTGCGCCAAACATTTGTTTTAATATCTGTGGTCTAGACAGGAAGAGAAAGAAAGAAAGGTTATGCGTTGGAGATGTTGCCTTGTTTGCCTTAAACCTGGTCATATAGCAAAAAAGTGTCACAGTAGTGTGAAATGCTTGATTTGTGGAAGGAAACTTTGTCCAGATTTACGTGAAGAAAATCCTTCTTCACTAAAGGATAAAAGGAACAATGCTAAGAAAACCTCACGGATCACATCAGAGCTAACAAGTGAAAAAATAGTGAGCAGGATTTGCTGCCATTGACATAGTACAAAGAGAACAATTATCTGAAATAAAGGAAAAGTTCAGAAGTGGCATTTTAGTTCACCTTCAGCACCATGGTATGGTGGTTGGTAGGAGAGGATGGTTCGCAGCATCAAGCAGATTCTACGAAAGTACCTTGACAAAGTTTGTGGGATGAACGAAGAGATGCTCACATTGATATGGGAAGGAAAAAGTGTCATTAATGAAAGACCTCTTACGTACATTTCAGATGACCTGAATGAAATGACAGCAATAACTCCAGAGCTTCCAACTCGGTGGCAGAGGCTGGTGAAACAAACATATTGCAGTTGGTGAATAGTTCCCAGACAACATTTGAATTTTACTATACTTACATTTTTCATTTTATTGTTAGCATTGTATTTATATCTATTTACCTTGTGCTTAAAACAGGCAATTGTAATTTTGTATTTTATTATTGTTTTGTACTGCACTCAGCTTTGCTAGCAATACAAAAGGTGGGAGTATGTTGCTACTTTAATAAGTTCAACATTTCCTGTTTTATATTATTTAACTTTTGCTTTGCGTTTGTTCATGCACTTTGAATTTGGCAACAGAATATTAGTTGAATAAGTTTTTGGAATATTATAAGTAGTTTATGTTTTACACTAAGAAAAGAACTATATATACTATTTTATCTTTACGGAGCGTGTGCTCTCAAATAACTAGTCATTTCATGTAAATAGCTTCAGTAATTCAAAACTGTCAATAACCTCATTTATCTTGTGTGTAGATGAAAATAAAAGAATATTGAAATTGAAAGAAAAATAGTTTTTTCTCGAGCCACAACACCTTTCAATGATTTTTTGAAATCTTTACATTTCTACTAATTTTCTTTTTACTACTGATAAAGGACAATCACAATTCGGTATTTAAGTATTATACTGCTAACCAATTTTGCCCAAATGAAAGAACACCACAAAATGTTGCAATCATTTTCACACATTAGAAATAAAAAAAAAAAAAAAATTAAAAAAAAAAAAAGATTACCATTTATATTGAAACAAGAAAACACTTAAGACGAAATATCAGCTAACACAAAATAATCCGACGGTCCCGTCAAACTACTATGTATTTTCCTGCATTCTTTTTCTCTTAACATGAAACAAAAACTGCTTAGCATGAAAAGATTTCTCTTCAGGGAAAAGGAGGACATTTAAACTGAGTTGACACATAATGAAATATTTGAGAAAGTTTCTGTATTATCAGGCTGTTTTACTGTATCAATGAAAGAATTCATCAAAGTAGATGATGATAATGTGTGTACAACCCCAATTATGACACACAATGACATCTGGGAGTTTGTTCAAAGCTCAAAAATATCATTGATGCAGATTCCATTGATGAAAATGAAATTAATTCCGCTCCTCTGTTCCCATGTCATCTGAAATGAGAAACACAATGTGCAGAGTATGTGCAGTTATTTTGAAGGCACATTCCAATGGTGAAATGAATAAAAACATAGACGACATTGAACAATCTTTTTCTAAAAAAGACAATGCAAAGAAAAATATCAAATTATTCTCAAAAACTGAATAAATACCTTGTTTTTCAAAAAATTTGGAAATTTTGTAATAAATTTCATTAAGTTCTGTTCTGGTGAATGTTTTTTTTTTTTTGTTCATTGATTTTTATTTAGTACATGCATATGTACCAGTAGCGCGAATTTTTTTTCCCCAAGGGTCCACGGTCAAAAGTCCCCCAACTCGTATCATACCTTAAGACCTAATTGATTCTTAAGATTTTGTCAATTTTATTTAAAAAAAAAAAATATATATATATATTGAATTAATAATTACCATTAATTAATAAAATAAATTGTTAATTACAAGTACTTAATTAACCTTTTACACACCAATGTTCCAATATTGGAACATAAATTTTAAAATTTTCTGAAAAATTCAATTTTATTCATATTGTTCCGTAAAAATTATTTTAAAGACAAAAAATATGGATTAATTTTTTGAAATTGAAATACTGTTGCTAAACTAAATAGTCTCTCTGAGAAAAAATTCTAAATTATGTATTTTTTTCTACTTTTGATCAGGCAAAATTTAAAATTTCATATAAAATTCAAAATTAAAAAAAAATATTTTTATTATTTTGTAAAAGAAATTAAAAATGATTATTTTAACAATATAAAATGCAAGAAATCATAAAAAATATCATTATTTTTTTTTTACTATCAATTTTGAAATTTCAATGTTCCAAAAATGGAACATTGGTGTGTAAAGGTGTACTTTTTAACACAATGCAGTTATTATGTTTAGAGTTCACAGAAGTGTGGGAAAAGATTTCTGAACGCTAAAAACTCATAGTATGTGTTGGTAGAAAATATTTATGATTGAATTTCATTTTGGCTCCTTCTCTTACCCTTTCAACCGTTTCTGGACAATCTCAAGTAAATTTCTCAGCTGCAGCAAAACCACCTCATGTGTTTGTTGATAGTTAGATGTAGCGTATGTCTTATTTGGAGAGGAACGTCATGTAATAAGGTGTTATATTATTTTGTGTTTCGTCAGTTAGTAATATCCATTACGCTGATAAAATGTCGCATTCAAAGCCATTCTGGACTGTAGAAGAGGCTTTGGAATATTTTTATCTACAATCAGATGAAAAGCACAACGAAAAAATGCCTCGAGTGCGAAAAAAGACCGCCTGAGAAATGTTTTCCTAGCTATACATGGACAATAAAAATAGTTCAGGACATAAAAGAACACATATAAGAAAAAATAATAATATGTTTGTCTTTATTTCTCATTTTAAAAATTTTTGGTAAATCTGTATTTTTTTAGTTTTTTGTTGTTGCTTTATTAGCTTTTAGAATTTTGATATGAAGGTTATTTGTTTATTTCTTTGTTCTACTGATGTTTTTCTCTGTATTGTTTCTAATAAGTGATTGCAATTTTCTGAAATGTATAAATTCCTGTTTATAAATTGTATTTTCAACTTAATGTGTTTTATTTTGGAATTATATTTAAAAGTTTACTTCAGATGTGGCGCCAACAAGGACACCCATCGGGGAACCTGCCCCCCCCCCATCAAAGTACATTTAAAAAACTCTGCAGTGAAAAAATGATAGATTTCTCTCATTCACACGCAAACTTTCAGTTCTTTCCCCCCATTTTAATTTTTAGATTTTAAGGACCATTTCGATTGTTTGTCGGGTAGCATGCCTCCCCCCCTACAATGGGGGGGGGGATTAATGACGAAACCCCGTTGGGAAATGTTTAATGACACTTCTGGTTAAGATACTACTTCTTAAAAATGTATATAATAACTGATTTTTGAATTAAAATGTCATTGGCTGTACTCTTAAAAACATGTGAAAAAACTAAATGGTACCTGGCAATGTTCCATTTTTGAAACATGCTAAAAATCTTTAAAAAAATTTTTTTTTTCAAATTTTTTTCTTTTATAGATCTTATGTTTCAATTTTAATTTGATTTTTATCAAAATTTAGTTTATGTTACCTTTTAATCATAGTGCGGTGTTTAAAAGGTTAAATTTTACGTTATATATATAGAGGATTATCATCAATTGATAAAAACTCAAAGGCTTTGGGGGTGTTTGATTTAGATGAATTAATCATTTTTTTTCCCTTTAAAAACATATGCATTTGAAATAAACAAAAAGTTTATAACTATATTATTCAGGCAGCCAAAATGCCATAATTGTATACAAAATCATGATAAATGAGTTTTCTTTATGTAGACGACGTCCTCAGTTCCCCAATGTTTGTTTTGTCATTTTGATAAAACCGTTAATTTTTCAGGTACTTACATATAAGTGTTTTTGGAAGTACTCTGCTATGTTCTCTTCTGTAGAAAATAGATCCCTAAGCTTAATCATTTTTTAAAAACAAAATAAGAGAAGAGTAATATTTCAATACTGTTTTGAGCATGCACAATGAAGAGTATTGTGTTTCAACATAAGTGGAAATGGTACAATCTATATTTAAAAAAAAATGACTATTATTTTTAAACACACATGAACAAATGTGGGAGCAGTTTCCCATTATTGATTGCAAATTGTAGCATGTGGCAACATTTTTGATTTGACAAAATTGGCATATCAAATAAGTACTAAACATTATTATTTTAAAATTCTGCATCATCAATAAAATTATGGTTCACTTAAAAATACTGTTTCTGAGTTTTGATTCTTATATTTTTGCAGGTAATAAGAAAACCCACTGTAAAATAATATCAAGCTATATAGCATTTTTATTCTTAAACTTACTTTATATACTATATTTTTTTAAAAAAAATCTTAAGTAGAAAACAATTTTCTGCTATTTAGGTTTCTAAATGAACAATTTCTTTTAAAATCTTTATTATTATTTCCTAACTACTACAATTAATAATCATTTTACACACACACAAAGTAAGCAGAGGGGAAAAAAATTAAAACCTGATTTTAATATGATATTCCTCTATTTTAAAATCAAATTATACAATCATAGATAGTTATGGTACTTATCAGTTATAAAAACCTTGATCAATATGAATATTGACAAATCCCAAGAACCAATTCATCACACAAAGACCAACAGTGCACTGACAACCAATAGCATTACACTTCCAGCAGCATTTCTTGTCTACCTCCATTTGTGTAACATGTCTAATTGGTCAAAATGGCTTCATTGTAAAATTATACCTTCTACTAATAAAAACTTAATGTGATTTATTTATAATCAAATACCAAATTTTTATCATTGTAATACAATGACAAAAAAATCTGAATTCTTTAACAGTGTGGTGGTGATATGTATATAAACCAATAAGAACCTCCGTACTAAGATGATCATTTAAGTATAGTGATCTTATGTGTTTACGGAACGGAAGGCACCAAGATCGAATCTCCTTCATCGGTGACCCTGAGAACTTCGAACAAACGCAACCTTCATGCAGCAGTCAGAGCGCCATCTATCCACTGCAAATGCAACCAAAGCTGTCAGACACATGACGCAATCAACAAAGCTGTCTCGTACAAATGACACAACCAGCAAAGCCTTCCAAGCACGAATGACGCAACCAGCAAAACCATCACAACCTAGTGATGAAACAGCTTACATGCTCGCCACAACAATGATATCGTTTATTCAACTTACCAGCTCCCCGGTAGGGGAGTGTGCGGCGGAGGTATCTATATAAGCAAGTAACAACCTTCAAACTAAGATGATCATTTTAGTATAGTGGTTTTGTTATGTGCTTACGGAACAGAAGGTACCAAGATCGAATCATCTTCAACAGAAAGAAAATGGCATTAAATTTAAACTAGTTGCTACTAACAGATTCAAAATAAAAAAATAATGTTTCCTAATTGTATCAGCAACTGGTATAAGCCGTAATTTAACTTGTTTGTCTTCATGGTCCTCATAAATGATACCAGGATTATTTTGAATCATTAGTATTTATGGAGACAATTATTTCTTTAGAAACACTAATCAGTTTTAAATTCAGTACAGTAAAGTACCTTTAAATGATTGCATATGTAATCCAACTGCTGGTGCCAGTATCCTCGCCCTGGGCTGTGAGAGGGCAGTTTCTTTCTTTTGGGAGAAATGGAATCTCTGTTGTCCTTTTTCTCTCTCTGAGCAGAAGCAGTCTGAGTCTCTTTGTTTTCAGTACTAAGCGATTGCTGCACACTAACATGCATCTTTTGCGGTTCTGCCATCATACTGTGATCTGCATAGGAAATCTAAAATATAGATTATTTTTTGGTTACTTTTAACTAATAATGCACATACACATAATATATTTTTAAAGCATTAATATTGTTTTTGTCTTTTATACCTAAAACAGATTTAACAGAAAACTAACAATAATTTTTGAATTACATTCATTACCGTAAAAATTTGCACACACAAAAAAAAAAGAGTTGTCAGAATAAAGCAAAATTTTACAAATGTAAGTACAACATTGATGTGATTACAAAATCACAAAGCAAATGATACTTTATTGAAGAAAAAAATTATAAATGAATTGAACTTTTAGGGACTTATTGGGCCACCTCTAGCTTAAATGCAGGATGTGATATGGAAGGGCATCTAGGCATACAAATCCCATCAGTGGCGTAACAGAGAACATTTGGGCCCCCCTACAAAGTCTGGTTTTGGGCCCCTAAGTTGGATTTTACAAAGGTTAGGTACTTGGTGGCAGTCAGGCTTTGGGCACCCTAGAACCCTGCCCCCCTCCCAATGTGGGAGTTTACGTTATGCCACTAAATCCCATATGATGCCCCGCAACATCTTGTCCCACAGTTGGTGCAATCACACCTATAATTCAACCAAACTCATAGACTGTCCAACTTGCCATCCTAAAAGATTCCAGATATGTTTGATTGATGACAAGTTTGGGGATTGAGCAGGCCAGGGAAGGGTGGAAATGCTGCAGAGGCAGTCCTGTGAAGCATTTACTATGCGTAGCAACACATGTGGCAATTTGTACCTCTAAACTGTCACAGCACCATAGATCAATATTGTGGGAATGGTGTAACGCTGAATAGCAAAGACAGGATTGAGATGTTTATCACAAATCTTCCACAGGTATATGATTGCCAATGCTGCTTAAATTGAATCTGGATTCATCTCTGAAGATGACTAGATTCAAAGTCTTATTCTTCAAGTGCGACTTCACTCCAAACGAAAGCGATGGTGAGCGGATATCAATGGCAGTACACATAACAGGCATCATGCTAGCATCTGTGCTTCAGCCAGGCAGCTTGGGATGGTAGGGACTGACAAAAAGACCCGTAATGAAGGTGCTGCCTGTATAAGGATAGTGAACAATGAGACAGTAGGCAGTTTTCCTGACTATTGGTTTATCGAGGGCGTCCCGAGCCTGGTTGCCAAATAACAAACTTCTCTCTGGTCCCAACGCCTTCTCATAGTAAAGTCAGAAGGACCTAGATGGCAAGTTACTAGGTGAGCTGACCACCTGCTTTTCATCATCCCTAGGATTCTTTCCCTCTGACAGCTGCTCATATTGTCTCTGATAGCAGCGTAATGGCATCTCTTGTTGAAAAGTATCCCTCTGCAACAGATTCAATACACGCAAACAAGCTTTGCTTACCTCTTTTCCTAGGTGATTGAAGTTTAATGCCCTTTGGTGGCATTATGCAATCATGCTACAATTCTAATAATTTACATATCTACCATGTCTTGTTCCTTCATGCCAAATTTTGTAGCAATCCCACTTTTACTTCTTGGTGTGCAAATTTTTAGGGCAATGAGTGTATATGAGCAGTAATTTTTCAAGTATTACTTTCATACTATCATAAAATCTGGCGCATGATGCACATTTTTAACCCCAAAATTAAGATCGAAATTTATGGGTGTGCATTATATGCTTAAAACTGGGAGATTTAAAAGAGGGGAGCACAAATAGAATTATACTTTTATGAATATCAAAATATAGTTTATTTAAAAGAAATGGAATTCCTTACTAACTTAAAAGGTTATAGTTAAAGAAGTATACTATTTTTTCTGAAGCTTGGGATAATACCTCGAATAAGTGACTTTAAAACATAAGAATATTGCACACACACATTTCAAGTTTCTTCGTAAGAAAGGGGGTGTGCATTATAAGCAAATATACCTAAAAATTAACCTAATGATTATAATTAGTACAGAGAAATAGTAATATATTGTTCTCCTACTTTAGGATTCTGATTTATCTTTCAATTTCATATTTATTACAGTACTGATCTAATATGTCATCAAAGATTTGAACTTCTTATATTTTGTAAAAATGAAGATGAAAAAAAAAAAAAAATCCTGAAAACAAGCAAAATCTTGCTATTGTAAAAAATAATTTCATTTAAACTTTCTTTAGAGAAAAAGAGTTCAGTTTTAGATTCAACATATACTAAATGTGAAAGATGACTTTTCAACTTATAAGAAATTTAAATATGGCTGAAAATCTAAATAATTATTATGATATTAATAATTACAGTCATAAGATAAACTATCTTACTTGTGATTCAACATCAACCTCTACTTTCCCCCCACAAAACTGGCAAAAAGAGGCCAACACAGAGTTAAACTCTGTACATTTGGAACATTTCTGCATCAATTTCTCTCCACAATGAATGCAGTACTTAGATGTAGTGGTATTCAAAGTAGTGCATACGTGACAATGCAACAAGACTGTTTCACATTTGATACAATAAATAGCTGCTGCAGAACCAGGTTCCTCAAGCAATGGTTTCTTGTCAATCTACAAATAGAATAAAGGATCAGAACTTCAATTTGTAAATTTGATAATTTTAAGTAGGTTAAATAAAAAGAATTATGAACATTGCATAAGTAAAGGAACATCATGTTTAAAGTATCAAAATTCAGGTTAACAAATAAAATTAAATATATTTAATACAAAAAAAAAATGATTTTTATCTATATTTTTCAGGAATAATGCATAAGATATTAGATATCTTTATCTTTAATTTTATATTATTTGATATCACTTATAGAATGCTGCTTCTTCACTATTTTCAAACATTCCAGTACTGATTAAAAACAAAATAATTATTCGAATTATCAAAAAATTATTTCCAGATTTGCTTCTATTTTCAATTATTTTTAAATGTTTCTCTCCTTATAAATACAATAAAAGACCAACTAATCTTTTCAGATTGCTTAGTAATGAATTTAAACAAAATTATTCATAGTAAAATCACCAGAAGATTATCTTTACCACACAACTGACACATAAAACAGACTGAATAAACAGAAATTTCCAATTCCAGAGTTTATACTTAAAAAAAAATTATTTGAGTGTTAGATACGTACCAGTATATTTTCACCTTCCTCTTTAGATACAGATTCATTTTTCTGTCCACTAACAGAGATACTTTCCCCATTTTCCTGACTATCATGTTCTTTTTCAGTTGGAGAAGCGTTTTGCACAGCAAACACATTCTCTTCAATGTTATATTCTGCTGCTTTGAAATCTCCTACTTTTTCTGGTATAGAATCAATGGAACCAGCATCACTTAGATATTCGGGATTAACTTCTCCAGGAAAATAATCCAAATCTGGTGGAAATTCCTCAATACTATCCAAGCTATCTTTCCTATATTAATAAAAAAAATGTGAAAGAAAATGTTAGAAGATGGAGATAAAAATACTTCCCAAACTATTAAAATACATACACATTAAGAATAATATTAAAATATAAGCATTACAAATAGTCTAATTAATACATACTGGCCTAATATGTCAGCTAGTATCTGCTAACATGCAAGGCCTTTATATTAGCAATTTACAATTAATTTAAATTACATGGTTTAAATTGATTCTGTAATTAAGACTAGAATATAATTCCTTCTATGTCATGGTAAACCCTGGTATACAATATTTTTTATGAAATATAGGAATTAGATGCATATAAATGACTAAGAATTACTAAATTACTTCATTCTGTTGGTTTCAATAGCTTCTCAAAGATAAAATAAGCATTGTTGAGAAAAATTGTGAGATTTTAGTACCTGCATATACTAAAGAGTAGGCATTACTAAGGAGTAGGAATCAACATGAAAACAAAATAATCAACAAAATTGAAAAGATGAAAATTTTTATAGTTTAACAGTTTAAGTTCTAAAAAAAATTTCAATTGAGTATTCAAATAGGCAAAAGCACTAATGATAATACATATAAAGTATTTTTTGTATTAATCACAAATCAACAATTACTTATCAAAACTTTTATGATTTATAATGACCCATTTTATCAAGAGGAAAAGGTTAGTTATTTTACACAAAGGATTGGCAATTTTTTTTGTTGCATTTTTAGAGTCCCCTGAAACAGAAAAGTACCAATTTCTGATTGACTTTTTTAAAGATTTCAAAAATTTTTGAGAAACAATAGTTTTCTATTTATGCATATGAGTATAAACACTTTCAAAATTAAAAATACTTGGTACTTAGATATTAGCATCAACACAGTAAAATTGGTGCCACAAGAATTTCACCTTGATATCAAAACAAACTGTATTCCTTAAGTGTTTTATACAACAAAAATACCAATCAGTCAGATTTTGGTGGAAAATGGTGTGATTTGGGTGGTGTCATTTTGGCTGCGGTGACGCTAATAAATAAGTACCAAACATTTTACAAATTGGAAATATCACTCCATAACTTTTATGGTCTTCATAACTGATAAGTACTGATTTAAAATGTAATTATATCACTTAAAGTTGAAACTGGCAAAAATCACACAAATGCAAACTTATTAAAAAAAAACTTTTTTGCCAATGCTTTTGCTAAAATAATTATATTTATTTAAAATGTACTTACCTATCATGACTTTCCTTAACATCCTCACTTTGCTCAAAATCTACTTTTTCAGCATCTTCATTTGATGGAGGAGAAGAGATCCTTGGTGTAGAAGTACACTGAGGCTTCCTTTTCTTTCTTGAAGCATTAGAATTTTCTTTTTTTGCACCTTTACTGGATTTTTTTTGAGTCACTGAATCAGCTTCTTTTTCAATAACTTCAAAATACTTTGTCACCACATTACTGCGCATTGAATGAACATATGTGTTTAGGGCAATAGCTTTTACAGTAATTTTCCCAGCTGGTAAGAAAAATGGACATTTGTACTTGTATAACTTACTGCCCTGGACTATACCAGCATAAGGTTGAGGTTTTGAACCATCTAATGTATAAAATATTTCATGAGGTAAATATGTTTCACACATAAGCTCTATTTTTGTTTGAGTGTCAATAGCTCTGGAACCCCCAAACACAGGAGTTCGAAGAGGAACAATGCATGGAGCAGGAATAGAAAAAGGAGCCATTTCTTTCAGTACATTCAATCTAACATATGAAAAATCTTATTTCAAAAGTGCATTTCATTTCATATAAAATAAATAGCACAAATGTAAAATTTCTTGTAAAAGCAAAATACATTTAGATATACGGAAATTAAAGTTGCTGTACCACTAATTTTATACAAGACCGCAAATTAAAAAGAAAGCAAAACATTAACTTAAAAAAAGACACTGATATCTTGATAGTGATCATAAAAATGAATTAGCATGCGACACAACAAATATATATTTTTCACATCAACATCTAAGAAATTACTTAAATAAACATGTATGAATTGCTCATTTTTGACATCATTAAGATAACACATATAAGCAATATTTTTTTATAAATTCATTAAGGTATTCAAACAAACGTCAAATACTGAAATCAGAATTTGAGTTCGTTTATGTTGAAACCTTAAAACACGGAGTTTAGTAAAACAAGTAAAAAATTACCTCTAACAAGAAATCGAAACCATATCTCTAAAACAAACAGATACTCTACCGCCAAAAATTTTAAACGATATATAAACACGGTTTGCAGTTAAATATTCAAACAGTAGGAGCAAACTTTGAAATAACATTTTAAAGAATCAAACTGAATCAGTGCCTCTTATTTCGAATCCCCGAGAAGAAATTGGATGTTTGTGTTGTAATCTTTCCTTCTTTGTGTTGTAAGCCTCCGAGTGATACATTGTGTGGAGCACGGGGTTTATAAATGTTCTCAATAAAAAAATAAATAAAAATTGAATCATTCCAGTTTCAATGTTAAAGATTTTGAGGTAAACCCTGCAAGTTTCATGTATTCTACAATGGAATCTCAAATCTTTAATTTTTTAGATCATGAACGAGAGATAGCGACCTAACAGTACCTCAACGAAGAATATTAGGGACCCCGTAAAAGTCAAATTTTGGACCTCAAAAAGCCGTACTTGCTCTCAGTCAAGCTTTGGGTCCCCTACAGTCATGTGATCTCTACGATGCAGGAGTAGTACAGTCGGTCGAAAAAATAGTCGAGCACCGTGACCCTTTCAAAAAATGATTGAAAATGGAAAACGACCTTTTTGGAAAGGGCTCTTTTGGTCAGAATCGTGTCCCCTATGGTGTGTTAATCGAAATTTTTTTTCAAATTCCTCTGAAAAAAAATATGTTGGATGGGGCGCGAGAAAAAAAAAGTTTCATCCTAGACGAAGGATTAAAATGGAGGGGGTGAGCCACAAATGAAATGGAGACTTGTCACGCTGGGTGAAAGCAACGACCCATGTAATGGAGGTAGGTCAGGGAGGGTAAATGAAAGGGAGACAAGTCAAGCTGGGGGAAAGCAGCGACCTATGAAGTGTAGGCATTACAACGTTGGTATGTCGAGAAAAGACAGAGAATCATTCCAATAGGGGTGTTGTCAGAACATTGGAGGCGAGCCATCTCACCACGTTGCCATCTTGGCGTGTCACGGAGGGGGTAGGTGAGTTTCAATGGTTTAGTGTCAAGTGTTTAAAAAGAGGCATTCCAAGTTTGGAGGATCCTTGGACCCGAAAAAAGGGGGACCCTGTCAACAGGCGACTAGGTCCCCCAATGTTCGGATGTTGAAAATTTGGGCTAAAAACATTTACCGATAAGACTGCCAGAATTTGGGAATATTCAACAGGACGCCAAATCCTGAAAGTCTTAACGAAAAACATGTAGCCTGGACCTGTTGCCATGAACATGCGTTTTCCGTTAAAACTGCCAGATTTGGAATAACCACCCAAACCGGACAGTTCTAACAAAACAAAGTGTGGTGCTCTGGACGGCAGGCAGAAGCTCTCTGATGTCTAGCAGCTGGCGGTTCACCTTTTATAGAGTCTAGTGGGGTCACGTGAAACGATTCCTATGCGGGGACGCTTTTCTACCTGGACGCTCATCTTTTCTATGTATGGGATGACATCTGGGTGGACAATCTTGAAACAAATCTTTAATGTATCTTTCGTTTGAGTACAAGTTTTCAAAGAGAGGCCCTCCAACGTTGGCACCTTCCTTCACCCCCTTTTTTTCGGTTCAGTTCAATAGGTACAGTTTAATATTTCAATGTTCAATATGTACAGTTTAACAGTTCAAAGTTCCACATTTACTCCACTAAATCAGCCATTTGTTTCTGACATTCGGCCTGCAGCTTGTTGAAATGCTGTAGATAACGCGCAAACCGGTAAGATTTGACAATGGTGCACTCGGAAATGTCATAATTTTCGTGCACCTCACTTGGTGAACACTTTTCAACCTTGACACTCATCTTTCCATGTATTGGATGACATCTGGGACCTCGAAACTAATCTTTAGCACATCTTTGTGCCTCTTTTCAGTACAAATTTTTAAAAAGAGGTCCTCCAACGTTGGCACCTTCCTTTACCCCAAAAAAGGGGGACCGATGGCTGTTCTCGCTGAGAGAGAATGATTCGGCTGGTGGGCCTTATATAGGCTCGAGGAGCGTGACGTCTACAGGCATCCCATATTTCAAGGCCTTGCGATGCGAACGTTCCACGTGGGGTTCCAACGCCCGTTTCCAAGCTGGGGGCATGACCAGGCGCCAAGGAAGGTGGTCGTCTCGATGCATTTCCCAATCATCCAACCACGTTAATAGTCTCACGTACACATCCGCTAGGCGCGTGAAGTTTGTGAGATTCAACGTATAGGCCTCCTTATTGTGAGGTTGATGGGCTTCCCAAACTCGGCGAGACGGGGGACGACCCAGTTGAAAGAATCTCAACTCGACGCCTGGATCCCACGTCAAATCCAAATGACTGGTAAACACGACCACGGTCTTTCCAAACGACCGAGGCACGTACACCCCGAAATTGGGTTTCAAAAGAGGATGGTGTAAGGAAGTCGTGCTCGTTAATACGTGACTCGATCGGGCCAGCGACCCAAATTGCCAAACACGATCGTCGTACGATGTCGACACTGGTCCAATAAATGTTGGATCATTCTGACACAAAGAGAAAAGACTTGCTTTTTTAAAAAATAATACTTTTTGTTTGACACGGGTCCAATAAATGTTGTATCATTCGGACACAAAGAAGAGACTTGTTTTTTAAATAATACTTTTTGTTTTGCAACGGTCCAATAAATGTTGTATCATTCGGACACAAAAGAAGAGACTTGTGTTTTTAAAAAAATAATCATTTTTTTATTGATCATTATCATACTCTACAAGATGATTCAGAGGTTGCATGGCTTTAAATCCAACAGATGGTAGGATACAAGGGAGAGTTTGGGCATTGACAAGTCGCAGGGGCTCCATCGCCATATCGTGTTCAAAAGTCTCCAGGAAGGTGATGAGTTCATAGTTTCATCAAGCGAGTGCACCAGGTGGAGCACCGAGGGTTCGGGTCCAGAGAAGGACGTTAGGAGTTGGTCGAGCCAAGCAGCTTCGGGCTCTGGCACGGGGTCTGGAGAGATGAGCTCAGGTTCTGGAATCTGCACAAGTTCTGGAATCTGCACAGGTGGTGGAGATAGGAGCTCAGGTTCTGGAATCTGACAGGTGGCGGAGAGAGGAGCTGAGATTCTGGAATCTGCACAGGTTGAGGATAGAGTAGCTCAGGTTTGTGGAATCTGCACAGGCTGGGATAGAGTAGCTCATTGTGGAATCTGCACAGGCTGGGGATAGAGTAGCTCAGGTTGTGAATCTGCACAGGCATGGCCAGGTCTCTGATGGTCCTCGTTTCTTGGAGGGGCGCGTCTCCTCCCCAGATCGCTTCAGTCCAAGCACTGGGTCGGAGGCGGTAGCTTGTAGGCGGTTTGATCCAACGTTTTTTTTTCGAAAATCTCCCAGGTGAAATCCCTTCTGAAGGAGCTGAGGGAGCAGGGATTCGG
>BMAO01036776.1:0-21901 GCA_019973975.1 Trichonephila clavata | reverse complement strand
TAATAATGAGTAAATTACATTAAAAACAGATTAAAATGTTTAATAGTAGATGCAATACTTTCTTAATTGCCTTTACAAAAAGTACCTATAAAATGTTCCAGGGGTTCCCCGCGAGAAGTCAGAGTTGAGATTTCCTTCTTTTACAGCCTCTGAAAGGCCTCGTGGAAAAATTGAAAGATGTGCCATTCTTGACCAGATCACCGAATTGTCCCCAATGAAAAAACTTTTCTATAGCATGTATTTTTTAACAAAAATATTTATCGGGGAGAGGAGTTCAAAAGCTGGGGGGGGCAGCAATGTCGCGCTAACACATAAAGGGGGACCACGGCGATCGAAAATTTCAGAACCGCTACTTTAGGGTTGAGCACGTGCTACATTTGGGACATCCTACACAGAGAGTGACACTAATTAAACAATCAAGCAAGCAATTACAGTCATGTAAAATATTTTTAGCGAAAAGTCATACTGAGGGGTAAAATCTTTTAAGGCATGATTCTTCAAAAAAAAAAAAAAAGGTTTTAACTCTCAGAAACTTTTATTTTTATTATTTCTAATGGGCTGTGGATTAGTGGTTTACCATTGCTGACCTAAGTATATTTCCCGGAAGCTGGTATCTCTTTTTAGTGTGGCCCCATATAGGCGGATACCAATCACTTCAAGTAATTTTGACGCTCAGTTTTCTCCCCAGAGGGAGGCACCTGAGCTCTGACGATGCGAACCTGTACTATAGAATTTAATTTTGCTGAGAGCACCCAAGCCAAATAGGCACCCTAGGGATCTTTTACATCTCGTATAATCATACGACATGGCCCCTATCGATTTTCTGCATCATGAAAGTCTGCGACTTGGGCCGGGGTCGAACCCGCAACCTACGGTGCAGAAGGCCAGCGACAAACCAACCACGCCACCCATCCAGCGGAAAGTTTTTGTAAGCAAGCAGACTAAAAGCAAAATAAAAAGTGTTCAAGAGATTGCATTATGGTATGAAATCTTTTAAAAACATTGGTATAGATTTGCGAGAAAATAGAAAGAAAGGTAAAATAAACAAGCATTTGTTAAATCCACACAAAAAACTTGTTTCGATAACTTTTTAAAAATCTTCCACGGCTCTACCAACTATACAACAGTTAAAAATCACCAGTCTTTTCTCTTCTGTTAGGAAAAAAAAAAAAAATTCAGGGTCAGACGTTGAGAGGGGGTGGAGGGACTTTGACTCGAACACAAGAGAGTTTCCATTTCAATGGTTCTTACTTCACTTTCAAAAAAAAAAATTTTTTTCTTAAAGCAAGTTCATTCTTGTATAACATGACCGTGAAAAATTAAAAGTAAAAATAAAAATTTAAAGCGGAATTCTTAAAAAGAAATTCCACGAAAGTAAAGAGTGGTTCTAGTGAGAGCGAGAAAAAAAATTGTAAAACTTTTTGCACTGTTCTGTTGAAATTGTTTTCTGCGCGATTATAAAAGCGCTAAACAGTCACTTAAACAGAAAAATTTTTACACCCGAAAACATCTTGCATCCTCTGCAGGACCTTCAAATATCTAGTTATGAGGGGGAAAGTTAAGAAAACATGCAAATACCTGTTAAGCAGCCTACGAAATAAGTTTTTTTTGCAAAAAGAAAGTCCTTACTATTTTATTTTATTAAATTCCTTAATTGGTTAAAAAATTTCTTGAAATAAAGGTGTGTAAAATATTAAATACAATAACTTTAGACTTTTTTGAAAAAAAAATTATAAGGCTACTTCCTAACAGGTTTTGTCAAAAACAGCAGTTATAATACGTTGCACTGGAAATTGTCTATAACTTTATCCAATCCAATATTATTATATTTGAAATATATAAATATCTTAAAAAGCCATTACCCGCCCGTTTCGTTGGGTATTTTGTCATTATCTATGCATACATATATTATATATATATATATAAACTACATTGATATTTCACCCTTAGCATTTTTTTGATTCTTCGATTGTATTGAAACACTTTTATCACTCTCGCCTCTAAAAAGGACAGGACAAATACCTTACTTTGAAATAGAATTATCTTTTATGTTCCCGTCCGCAAAACCCATTTTTAATGGATCTTTACTCAACAAAACAAATACGTCTGCAAAATTTCATGTTTAATTGCTCAAAAAGAAAGTTGTTTTTATCAATAAGCCTCGTAACCCCTTTGAGAGTAGATTTCCGCAGGACCCATTCTTAGAGGATTTCAATTCTACAAAAGTGTTCTACAAAGTTACTGTGAGTCTACTAATTCGTAAACGAGAATCCTTTTTTATCTCTTATACGCCCCAGTTACTCGCAGCAACCTCCCTCATAGGAGTGAATTTTCGCAAAATCTGCTCTTAGCAGATCTCTATTCAATAAAGGAAATTTGCTTACTAAATTTCAAGTGTGTGGGTCTAACAGTTCAAAAGCAGGAATTTAAATCTTAAGCGATCCCTTCACTCCTTGCAACCTCCAATGGAGTCGATTTAAAAAAAACTCGTTTTTAGCGAGTCTCTAGTTACCAAAAGAAGCATACTTGAATAGTTCAAAACTGAATATTCTTTTATGTGCCTTTGGATATGGATTCCCTCTAAACTCTACTTAGTGGATCTTCACTCACAAAAGAAAAATGTCAAATTTCAAGACTGTTGGTCAAGTAGTTCCTCAAAAATCGTGATGAGTGTGAGTCAATTTTCTCCTTTATATACATATGCATTATCTTATATCGAAGTTGTGTTGATGTTATAATAAATATACAATAAAATAAATGACTATGCAAAGTGCATTACTGTTACTTGAACTGAACGCCCTCTACTGTATTTCAGCCCCAAAAATCTGCTAATTACAGCAAAATACAAAGAACTATCAACACAAAACAAGCAGTGAAATAAGTTACAAGTAGATCGCAACATCAGTCTCTACCAAGAGTGTTTAAAAGAACGTTAAGTCTCAGGCGAATAACTTTATACCTACACGTTCGAAAATTATGCGAATTTAAACACAGGGCAAGAAATACAACCATTTTATCTATATAGACAAAAAAATACGCAAATTTAAATTATTTTGTAATCGAAAAAAAATTCGTCTTTTACATATGTAAAAATCCGGGGGGGGGGATTTTAGGGCTACATGATTTGAGATTTTATTTAAAAAGCTGCTACAATGAATTGAAAATTTCCAATTCTGATCAATTAATTTAATAATTTCTGGAAAGTTTTTTAATGTGACCTGCGAGATGTTTCAAAAACTTTTCGATGACCACTTAAAACTCATCTTTGGTAATGTAAGTTTTTACCCCATTTCTGTTAATTTTACGTATTAAAGGCTCCCTAAATTTTCCATTGGTTCGATTCCTAAGTTAACATCCCACTCTCCAAACTTCCACACCAAGCCAGCGAGAGAATTTTGAGCCTCGACTGATTTTATGCACATGGCTCCAAGAACTCGCGTGTACCCGAACACACAATTCAACATAAGCAACATAGGTCACGAGTTCGAGGCATGACCATTCGCTACCGCGGTCATAAATAAATTTGTGGTTTCAGTTAATTATGTCAAATAGAAAAAAAGTCATATTAGCTGGTTATTAAAACATTATTCAAGTTATTTAATTCATCATAATGATAATTCATTTTAAATAAATAATCTCAAAGCGCGAGGAACCTCCACCATTTGTCAGAAACACACACACATATACTTTATCTTTTTCTCTCTCTCTCTGTGTATATATAAAAAGTTTTCGGATAATGTAATAAACTTATTTATATCACACACACACGAGAACAACAATAAAAAGGTAGCAATTCCTGTTAAATATAATTCTTGTAGTTATTGTTGGTTCCAACCCCTGATTGTCTAGCAATGCTAGACACACACACAATCTCAAAGAATCCAAAAAATTCTAGAAATTCTAAAAATAGAAGAGGGTCTAGAAGGACCTCGTCTTTTTTGTTGTTGTGTTGTAGCTCATCTCCATGTCTAGCCAAGCTAGACTAAGTCCATAATCTCATTCACTCTCAAAAAGTTCAACACCATTAGAGGGTCTTCATATAGATCTTGTTTAGCACGCCCCAGGCAGTCAAGAATGTGTTCTGGAGAGGCCTGCCAGGCAGAACACCAAATAGTTTGTTCCTGCCTGCTGCATTGAAGACAAAGAGTGGGTGTTTAGCCTCACCAGGGTGTTTAGCCTCATACCAGTGATGAGCAGGAGGAATAGGTGATAGCTTGTTGATAATATAGGTGGAGTGCAGTTCTGAATAGGTGCGAGAGGCCGAGTTCCTAGTGGGTTAAGCTGTGCCATTTTTTGCTATGGCATCAGCAACCTCATTGCGTCTTTTTTAAAATCCATAAGTTAAGATCCGGGCACGAAAGATCAGCTCGAAGTAACGCCAGTGGCCCTTTGAAAATATCTTCTGACCCTAACGAAAAGTGAGAACTTTGATATAGGCGCTCTCACACAAAGAGCGAAAAGGCAGTCTGGTATTTCCTATGTATAAGCCTGAATGAACCTCCTGGATTTTCCGGAGTGCCAAGGAAAACTAGAAGTTCTTTCAAGTTGATTGAGCTCAATCTTCTTAAGGGAGGATAATTCACAGAATGTAAAAGACCCAGCAGGTTGCATCCTTTCTTTAGTCGCAATCCTGACTAAGAAATTGTCTCTCATTACCATCAATCCCCAAGTGGGATGGAACCCAGAGACGTCTTAAGATTTCTTGAGGCCCTGGGCACCTACGCAAATGTAGGCACTACCTATGACCTCTAAAAGTAGACATGACATAACATAACTCGTAAAAAACATTATAAACTCGTATTAGCATTACCCCAAAACAAATGAAAGTGCATGACTTACAATTGCACAAACTGTCTGGACCAACTACCGCTTTTAGTTGATGGTGCATGGTGATAGGCCTATGCATGAACGAAGGTCATCAGATGTAGACAGTTGATATATCCACCAAAATTCCCAGTTTTTTGGAGAATACAACCGTAAAAATAACATTTGATCGTTGATTATGGTTGAGACGAGATCGAGATGAGGCCTCCATTGTGACCCGGGCCCAGTTGGCCCTTGCCTTAAGACGTCCCTGATGGAACCCACTGAAAATGTACACGATGGTTAGAAGAAATCCGACCAAGTAGATTTACGATATTATGGCTGGCTTACAAATGGTAAAGTGCATATTCTGCAATGTGAAATTTAATCAGAAGATAAGGAAGACGAAATTGTATGTATACCAAGGATCACTCTGGACACTCAAGGGGACATGAATATGTCATTCTTACTGAAAAGTACGCAATTCCTTGTAAGATTGGCATTTTGTGACGGCTCTATACGCGACCTTCAACTAACAACTCCTTTTGGGTATTCTTTTGGGTCAGCAATCTTAACCAATCTTCTCCTAAAAGAGTGAGTGAGTGATTTTGGGGTTTATTGGCGCAAGAGCCGATTTCGGCTATACTGTGCCAAACATTTGTTTTAATATCCGTGGTCTAGACGGGAAGAGAGAAAGAAAGAATGAATTGAATGACAAGAAAGAGGTCGAAAATAGAGAAGGATCACTAGGGTACCCGGGTTCGTGAAGCCCGTGTTTAACAAAGACAGTAAACCCCGTAGGAAAAGATCACTAGGGCACCTCGGATTGTGACACCCGTACTCACCTAAAGAAGGTGAGCCTCCTGAGGGTCTTCTCCTAAAAGAAGAAAACGTGATATGCAAATTAAGTTTAATATATGTATTCCCACTTCGCGGGTTTGAGAGTTAGTGAATTGCGAGTTGATTAGAAGTAAAGTGAAAAATGAATAGTTAGTAAATAAAGAGTAAGAAGGTGATTAGTTTAGCTAACCAAGAAGTGTTAAGAGTCTAATTGCAATTGATTGGAAGACTGCCTAAAGCCAGGTACTGTCAATTTCATATTAAGTTAATGTTTAGAGTGTTAAAGTAGTAATGAGGACATTCAATACGTAAGCTCTGTGTAAAGTAATATTTAAGGAGAAAAGCCGCAGTATCGAACGTATTCTCCTCAAACGCGAATCTCGTCTCTCTCTCTGTTACTGAATTGAATTATCTTATTCATAATGTTATTTGTGTTTGAGTTGTTTATAGTGATAAATAAAATAATTGGAATTCATCATGTCGTATGGTCTTTTAGTTCCTTCCACACCTTTAACTGGGTCACAGGATAGAAGGGATTTAAACTCGTTTTAATTTACTATGACTATTAATAAATCACAGGGGTAGAGTTTTGAAAAAGTTGGTTTTTATATGTAATCTCGAAGGAAGTAATATTTACTCATGGTCATTGTATGAGGCTCTGTCAAGATGCAGAAGCAAAGAGGAATAAAATCTCGGTGCAATTCAGAGTAAAAGGTGATTAGGAACATTGTTTTTGAAGAGGTACTAAATTAAAGTACAAATTAAAATGCGGAGATGAAGACTTGAAATTTATTTTTTTCCCTTCTTACAATAAATTGAAAAAAAAATACATAATACATGCAAATTACCGTTTTACAGTTTGATTAATATAAATATTGCTTTGTTTTTACAATGGGGGTTTGTCCGCCGTTAGGTGAACAGGGGTTACCCCCTACCCCATAGCATTCTCTAAAATAAATAAAAGTATTTGAAATACAAAATATGAATAACTGAAACACAATGTTTTTATTCAAGTCCACTAAATTTTACCATTGTATCATTTTCATTTCATATGTCAATTTCTAAAAAGCAAATTTGTGCGAGCACAAGAAAATAAGCTCTTACAATCTTTTATAAAATTTTTATCGAATAGATAAATAGAAAAAGTTTATGTCAAAATTATATGCATGAAATGATAAACTTTCTAATGTTTCAAAATCGATTTGAGGGATAACCACGATTTAAGTAACAAACTTCCTTTTTCACTATGCCTCAAATATTTTTGTCAAGTGAAATGGAAAAATTAAAAATTTGGGCGGAGTGATATGCAAATATCCCCGTTCATGCATAAACAATAATTGAAACTATTTCAAGGTTCAGACAGAATTAATTTAGATAATAAAGTGCGAGCAATTTAAAATTTTGATTTATATTTCATAGTTCTTAGCCATATATAATTTAACTTAGTACGATACTCGAACTCTTAAAATCGACACACTTTTGTCGAAATGTTAATTTTTAGTTTTTTTCATCCTGAAACTCTTTCTGCATCGCAGAGAAAGGATATTCTGAAAACGGTTTGAATATTTTTCTAATCTAAATAAATTTTTTAATATTACTAAGGGAGGGGGGGTACCCCTTGTCCATCTAACGGCGGGCCAACCCCATCCACCCTAAATTGTACAAATTATACATCTATTCATACTCATTGCTCAAGCAACACCCCATCCCTTACTTTATAATGGTGTTTCAATGAAAACTTGGTGAAATACTGGCGATACAGCCAAGTTGGCATCGTTTTGGCAACCCTATGGATGGTTCTAGAAATTACTGGAGAAATCCATAACATCACAATCTGAGACGCAAGTAGATTTTTCGAGAAAGTGTTGAAAGAGGTTCAGCTTCTTACGGCCCATTTTTACAAACCATACCTTATGTAGAAATAAGTTTATACAGCATTACGAAAAACGTTTTTAAGAGAGAGATAAAATATTTCTCATAAAAAAATCTGATAGTGACCTTAAAATAAACATAATGGATACAAAATGCCAGATTGGTTGCTAAAAAGCGAGGTTATTCTTAAAACGTTCTATTAAAACATTCTATTCAGAACCAAAATTTGCCGTATTTTCGGAAGGGGCAGATGCATGTCAAATGCTCTTATAGATGTGTGAAAAATTTAAATTTCCTACACTAACTTCTACCTCAGCTTGCAGTTTAAAATGGCAAGATATATTAGATGAACAAGCAAGATATAAGCAAAAAAAAAGGGGGAACATTACAAACCCTGGAAACTCCGAGGAAACATTCCCTGGGAGTTGGTATCACTTTTTATTGCTGCATCATACTGGTGGATACTAAATTGCCGTAATGTAATTTTGACGCCTAGTTTTATCCTGTGCTCTGATAATGTGAAATCGTACAAGAAATTTAATTTTGCCGAGCGCATCCAAGCCAAATAGTAACTCTAGGGATCTTTAACATTCCACATAATCCCACGACATGGGTGCTGCCGATCTTTTGTATCGTGGAAATCCACCGACATGGACCCAGGTCGAACTCGCAAACTTGGGTATACAAGAACAGCGCCAAACCAACTACGCTACCCAGCCGGCTTATTATTAAAGTAATGAATGGTATTTATCAATGTTTATATACTCGCAGTCTTACAATTAAATTTACAAATTAGTTTCTCATATGATTCTTTTTTCCAAAAAGAACAAATTTCTGCTTTAATGCAAAAGCATACTTACATGCGTGAATCATTAAAAGAAATCATTTCACACTTTAGTGTAACAAATAAAAGTTTATAGCTTGCGTTAAAAAAAATCTGTTATGCATTTAAAAATCGTTTTATTAATACGTAAATTAGCTCTTTAAGCATTACCCAACTCCTTTACCTTGTGTATATGTAACAGTTACAGCACATTAGGAAATTAGGAAATCTAATTTCAGAAAACCATTGTGAAAAATATTTTTGTTCTTAACTAATATCATTGACTTTCATAAAAAAGAAACACAGTGTTAACGAGATTTTAATTACGCGTATCGAAATGATTCTTGTAGAAATAATCTGGTGAACTAAAAATGTACTTTTAATCTACAAGTAGTTCCCCAAAATGAATCATGCTTTCAAAATTCTCTGGGAGTTGGGTTGTTTACTAACTTCGCTTTACGAAGCTATTCTAGGGCTGATGGGGCCGCGGTAGCCAAGTGGTCTAGGCATCGGATCATGGCTAGCGTGTCATGAGTTCGATCCCAGTACCACTAAAGACCCGTCTTGTGACGATGCACTTGAAATCTGTCGAGAGCTCAAACGTCCTCCCGTTAGTGTGGTAGTTAGGAGGGGGGTGGGTGCCAGATCAGGAGTCGTCCGCGACACTTGACCATGGTTCAAAATTAGGCGGACCGTCTCCCAAAGCTCTCGTGTTGCTAAACAGTGGGACGTTAATAATCACTCACTCACTAGGGCTGTTGGCGTAATTTTGAAACATGGTCAAGTAATGAAGACGGCACCTGACTTGGCACATTCCTCTCCAAACTTCCATGCCAGCGTGAGGAAATTGAGCAGTGACAGTTAACGTGCATCAGCTTTTCCATGCGGCGGATCTTTAGTGGTACCAGGATTCGAACCCAAGACTCGGTAGAAAAAATGTCGGCCACAGCTAGAGACTTTTTTTACACCCTTTTATAAGCTTCACTTATATGTAACGGAATCTTCGAACTCAATTTTTACCCACTTTAAAAGGTCATATTAATTCAAAATTTTGCTCACTTGTCCAGGATCGATGACAATACAACAATTTAATCATTTTAATCCATTGTCCTGATCAGGATGAACGATTTCCCATTTTCAGATCCCAACCCGCATCTGGCGACTTATTTCAGATCCCATTTCCAGATTTGGTGACCAAAAGATTAAGCTACAACTTCATTCGATTAACTATAAAATAATGTTTTTTTTAGTTTTTTTTAAAATTATAATTTATTATTAAATTGTGTTATTTAAAGCATTTTATGTCAATCTGAAAATTGAAGTTTTTTGTGAGATGAACAAAAAGGTTGAAAACTCTTCCTCTTTTCAGCATCCTGTATTAAAACCAATCGAACAAGCTAAAGTGACACAGTAGATTCTATTTACGTGGTTTAAGTGTATTGGTTTTAAGAATATATTGAACTACCTCTTACCTATCTGCTTCGAAGGGTATTTCATGCTGTATGAGTATTGATTTTTCAATTCCTATACTATTGGCTCACTCTCTCCCTATTTATTTATTTATATATCGTGTTCAAATTTTCAATCGTTAATAAAATACTTTCTATTCAACCCATTCAAGTTCAAATACATTTTTTTAAACTTGCAGTGGATGACATTTGATGTTAATATAGTTTTTCAAATATTAATTCATTAATTAAATTTAAAAAAATAAATAGTAACAAGTAAAAATAATAGTCCAACAGCATATATAGAAAGGAAACTCGTTCGTTGTGTCTCTGTGGCGCAATGGATAGCGCGTTCGACTTCTCACTGGAGATCGTGGGTTTAAATCCCACCTTTGATGGTTTAATTTCTGAGACTGTGTTTTCTTTTTTACTATACTATTTTATTAGAATAATTTAATTAAATTAATGAATAATAACAAACAAACAAAAATAGTTCAACACCCTATGTAGAAAGGAAAATGGAAAATTACAAGGAAAATCGCTTTCTATTTTGTCAATTAATATTGTGATTCTGTGATATGTACACTCAAGAGCCAAAACATTATGACCACCTGTCAATAACGAGTTGGCCCACCTTTGGCGCGCAACACAGTTTCACCCCGCTTTGGTATGGATGCTACAAGTTCTTGGTAGATGGTCAGAGACAGATTGTACCAGATGTTCAAGCAACGGTCATGCAAATCCGAGATATTGCGAATTGGGGGTCTTTGAACTCTGAGCTGCCGTCCCATGACATCCCAAATGTGTTTTATCGGATTGAGATCCGGTGAGTTAGTCGGCCAGGATAATAACTGGAATTCAGCACCGAGTTCCTGGAACCACTCCAACACAATTTTAGCCTTGTGACACGGGGCGTTGTCCTGTTGGAACATTCCATTTCCAGCTGGAAAAACAGACGGCATGCAAGGGTGCAACTGGTCCGCAATGATGTTCAGATACCCTGTAGCATTCATGGTCTGCTCTACCACAACCACGGGTCCCAGAGATGCCCAAGAGAACGTCCCCCAAAGCATAATACCGCCACCACCGGCCTGTGTATGACCTACTGTATATTGAGGGAGCAACTGTTCGCCTGGAAGACGGCGTATCCTGACACAGCCATTGGCGTGATGAATGACAAACCATGATTCATCTGACCAGGCAACTCTCTCCCCACTCCCGAAGTTTCCGGGCACAGCGATGGCGCAGTTGACGATGACGCTTGGTCAACAAAGGCACACGAGTAGAACGTTTGCTGCGTAGCCGCATATCCAACAGTGTCCGCTGAACAGTGTGCTCCGATACTATTCTACTTGGCCCTGCATTGTATTGGGCTGTCAGCTGAGACACTGTCTCGCTCCGGTTTTGCTTCACCATGCGAGACAGTCTCCGACGACCTTTTTCTTTGATAGCGTGCGGACGTCCAACACCATGTCGTCTACTGCTGGTTTCACCGTCATTCATTCACTTTGCATAAGTACTAACAACTGTAGGTCGCGAACAACCCACGAGTCATGCAGTTTCGGAAATACTTGTTCCAAGCCTTCGAGCCATTACACTCTGCCCTCTATCAAAGTCACTTAGATCCGCAGCCTTTCCCATCATACACATAAGTAAGTGAAAGAATGATTTTTCAAACTTCCAGCAGCAGTTAAATACCACTTCCACCTGATCGCGGGCCTTCCACGTCTTCCAGGCGAGTTCATTGCAAAATGTAGGGGTGGTCATAATGTTTTGGCTCTTGAGTGTATATATATATTTATATTGATTGTAACTATTTAATAAAAAGTAACTAAAACAAATTTTTTTAGTTGACCTACGTAGGAATTGATTTAAAAATATTTTTTTTATTGTTCTTAGTACTGTTATGCAAATTTTACTGCATTCCCCTTGAACCATTTTCCGATGTCCTTTCAGTGGCCCAGGATGCCGTTATCCTAAGGCTCGTTTTAATAAACCGAAAGCACAAAAGTCCACTCCAGAAACGTAGTGTGATTTTACACGTAATTCATCAAATGGGATACATTTATTTCCTGTTTCTCTTTGCTAAATAAGCGGCAATTGACTTAGAAGTGTGACTAGAGCATAGGTTCCCAACCTTTCTTGAACTGGCTCCCTCTTTTCTACCAAATATTTCGATACCGCCCCCTTTTCTCGTGAATATTTCTCTATACCGCCCCCTCCCACTCTAGAGAAATAAGAGAATACATAATACATAGTGAAAACAAGAGTTAAGTTTTATAACAAATATCCTATTATTAATGGAAGATATTTTTTAATTTAATTTTTTTTCTAAAGCCCCAATTTTTTTGTCTGCGGTTATGAAATAGCTATTACCACAAATATATTTAAATGTGTAATATTATATATTTTAGTTATAGGTAGGATAGTGTTGGAATTGAAACGCTACTGAATTTCTTCTTCATTTAAAAGAGTGGAATAAAAGTTTTAGCTTACTTGTTATAAAGATAGGCAGGGGTTTTGATG
Source organism: Trichonephila clavata (assembly GCA_019973975.1). NCBI lineage: Eukaryota > Metazoa > Arthropoda > Arachnida > Araneae > Nephilidae > Trichonephila > Trichonephila clavata. The sequence goes on along the minus strand of BMAO01036776.1, from coordinate 9,589 downwards.
ATACGTAGGAATTCATAATTAACTATTGCTTTCAAAATAAATGTAAATTGACAGTTTCAGGCCTTAAAGAATCACGTTAATTCCTGGTTAACATATTTAATTATGTTTCTTGGATAATATACGTAATGAAATGCAGTGGACGAAACATTTTTCCTACTGTTTACAGACAAAGACAATGCGTGCACTACAGAAATTAAAATGCACTATATGTTTCAATTTAGTGTAGGTCTGAATGTATAATGTAATCTTTAATCCACTTCCCAAACTACCGAAATATGTGAATTTTCGTACATGTGATACAGAAATGATTTAAATACATACAATCAATCAATATAAGGTAAACAGTATTAAAGTTTACTTTTGTTAGAACATAATCAACGTGTTTTTCAGTCTTTTTTGATTAATTTGCACAATCCCCTCCGTGCCATCTCAGCGCCCCCTAATTTTCTCTGGATATTTTTACTGCTCCCCTGAAAGCCTCAAACGCCCACAAGGGGGCGTTATCGCCCACGTTGAGAATCTATGGACTAGAGGTTTTGCCCAAATGAATCTGAACACATTATCCTATGTCCTTTACATATAAAAATTGAATTTCTTCTCCAAAAATTGGTTCTTCTGATAGTAGGTTGAATTAATTTTGATTTTGCTTGAGACTTTTTTAATTTTTAATTTTCCGTTTTTGGAAAATCCTGCAACTATCATTGAACTACTGTACGAACTTCACTGTACACTGACGAAATCATTTCATGCAGTCATTCCTTTTTGTTGAGCAATAGAAAATTGATTTTCTTTTACTACAGTCACTTAAATATCCATACCTCATCGAGTGTGTTACCACAAATTTCCATTTTTCAACAGCGAGGTGTTTTTTTTTTTACATAATTTTCTACAATTTGCTTTTCTTTCAGCAATATGTTTTAAAAAAAGAGACGAACTTCAGGTTTAAAAATCCGTTTCAACTTTAAATCCTTATGAATGATTTTAATTATAATTCCGGAAGACATTCCTAGTTTCTATGCAATGAATCTTTCAGTCGGTGTATTTTCTTTTAGGATCAGAGACTTTATTTTCTAGATAGTTGCCTGCGTATGAAAAGTCTTAGGAGGAAGATTCGTGTGTGGTTACGTTTTCATTTTTACTTTCTACTAGACGCTTTTCTCCCTTTCAAATTTAATATATTCTAAATACCTTTGATTGAAATGCGATAACCGAGATTTTTACACTGCCTTTAAATTTGTTGATACGAATATTTCTCCTTGGAAAGCATAATTACGTAACCTTCGAGCCATATATCATTTTTAGGGGCCATTTTTAAAATAAATCTTTTACTTTATATTCCAATCAAAAGGAAACCTTAGCAGACGATTATTCTGAAGTTGCCAAAGTTTTATCTCAAAATGAAAACGAGAAAATGAATTACCAAATCGTTTCCATAAAGAGCGAACGACTTTCTCTGTCTATATTCTACAATCGTAAATTAACTTTAATAAATTCATGTTCCAGCTCCGCTTAATGTTTACTTATCAAAAATAATAAAAACCCAGAGAATAATAGATATCAAATGAAAATTTGAAAATACCTGAAAGATATACTTCACTGTGCGTGGGGTTTTGTTTTAAAAGCTGAATTGATTCTTGCTAAAAGATGTAAAGGAAGGTGACCATAAAAATTTTATTTCCTCGGACGTTTTATTCAAATCCCTGGATTTCGTGACAGCGATTTCGAGAATTCCAGAACACAAACTCTTTTCTAATCCAAGCTGTACAACTAAACTGTTAGTTGAGTAACTGTCTTTCTTTCAAGCACTCAATGTAAGACAAGTAGAATAGGAATTAGTAAACTCAGTAAAAAAATATTTCCCTTTTTGTTCGAGTCGTATTGGATGAAATGCTGGGAATTCAGAAGGCTGGGAAATTAAAGTAAGAAAAAAATATTGCTTTTGAAAAAAGAGGATTTGTCTATGATATTTATATTAAACTAAAATTAGATGAAAAATAACCAGAGTACAGATATAATTGAATGTTTAGTGTAGGTATTATAAATATAATAATGATAATTCATTATAAACAATTAAACATATTACAATAGTAACAAGCAAGATAAAAAAAATTGTAAGTCAACTACTTAGATAAAAAAAATTATATTTTAGTTACTTTTTATTAAATAGTTACAATTAATATAAATATGTATATACATATGACAGAATCACAACATTAAGTGACAATTTTTATTAATTATCAATTAAATATCGCATTGTCATCCAAAACAATCGTGTATATAAAATTTCAGTTCAACTAAATGCTTTGAAACGTGAGAAAAAAAATCATTTAAAATTTTGACCCAAGTCGCTAAAAATGAATCCAACGTGGCTGTATCTGTAATTCTTTAAATAATTAATTTCAGTCAATAATTTTAATTAAATTATCGTATTGTCACCCAAAACCAATGGACCAAATTCATGACGATCACATGATAATATAAACACGTGTTCTACATTGAATTCAAAACGGACAATAAACTAGCTCGTACTTTTTATTCTATTTGTAAAAACTTAGGTAAAATTCAAATTGCATAGTTGGATAAAGATGCTCAAGAGTTATAAAAAGAAATTTCTGCAAAAAGATTTTTAAATTAAAGAAAAAAAAGTCTTGTTTTGTACATGTTTTTTAAATAAAGTGACAAATATTAATTTTTTTAAAAAAAGTTTCTGTAAAAAGCGTAATTTGGCAACAACGAAGTGCATGAACTGATTTGCTGAAAATAGATCATTGCATTTATCGTGACTAGGACGTCACATGTGTTTTGAACTTGATTGGCTAAAAACACGTGGTTTAAAATTATCATGTGATTATGACGTCATATGAATTTAGTCCATAGTGTATAGAAAATTTCAGCTCAAATGAGCGCTTTAAAATGTGAGAAAAAACCTTTTCGACACGCCAAAATGGTCGCTAAGTCGCCAAAAATGATGCCAACGTGGCTGTATTTTTAATTCTTTGAATAAGTAGTTTTAATCAATTAATTTTATTAATTATAATTAAATTACTAATCATCCAAAATAAGTGCGTATATGAAATTTCAGCTCAATTGAGTGCTTTAAAATGCACTTTATTAGCGACTGAACAAGATAAAAATGTAGAGAGAGTGTCTACTAGTGGGAATTGAAAAATGTATACTAAATTATATTAGAAAGAATATACATATGAATAGATATATTTTATGATTCTAATTACCGTAAAATAGGGCAACGTCGTATAAGGCGCACCTGAACTTTCAAGCTGCAATTTTTAATTTTTAGGTATATTCGCTACATAACACGCAACCCCTTTTTCAATTCCTACAATTATATATATAGTTCACAATCCCTCTCCTCTCGATATATATATATATATATCTTGTTAAAGTTTTCAATCGTTAATAAAATACTTTCTATTCATCCGTTTAAGTTCAAATACATTATTTAAACACTTGTAGTGGATGACATAATTGATGTTAATACAGTTTTTTTCAATTAATTCATTTCAGTTATTCATTTCAAATTCATTTTCAATAATTATCGTAATTCATTAGTTTAATTTACTTAATAAATAGTAACAAACAAACAAAAAATAGTCTAACACCATATATAGAAAGAAAAATCGCTTTCTATTTTGCCACTTAATATTGTGATTCTGTCATATGTATATGCATATTTATATTAATTGTAAACATTTAATAAATAGGAACTAAAAACTTTTCTTTGTTGACCTAAGTGGGAATTGAATTAAAAAAAGTTATATTACTTATTACGAAGAAACCTGAAATGTACGTGCGCCATGCTCTTATGCTTTCAAGTCATTTATTCGAGGTATTATTTCAAACTTTAGAAAGAAAATTTTTTTTTCTAGAACTACAATCCTTACAAGAGTTTGTAAGGAATGTTATTTCTTTCATATAAAAAGTAATTCGATCTGTGTAAAAGTCTCTGTATATAATTTCTCTTTCATCTCTCTCATGATCTCTCATCTTTTTTTTTTTTTAATATTCAAAATTCGTTTTTATTCCCAGCGTATTACACACACCCGTAAATTTCGTTCTCACTTTTGGTGTTAAAAGTGCGCGTTATACGCCGGACTTTGCGGTACATATACTAATACAACAGCGAGTTAAACTTAAAATATTTTATTCATCCAGCTTACAAGTAAATTGAGTGTTTATAAACATCGCACACTAACGAAACACCTGTGCCACTGGCGACGGATCTCGTAATTCTGAACCACGGTCAATTGACGAGGACGACACCTGAGCTGAACCCCCCCCCCTCTTCTAACTTCCACATCAACAGGATGATATTTGAACCTCAACATACTTAACGTACATCGTCCTCCTCTGCACGGCGGGTCTTCAGCGGTACAACATTCGAACACATGACACACCGGCTACGAGTCCGTTACCTTGACCAACTAAGCTACCGATTTGTAAGAAAAAACATTCCTATAACCCTCACCTCTAGATTTAAAAAGGACAAGAATTGAATTTACACGATTGAAGTAGAACTATCTTTTACCTCCCGTAACCCTCCATCCACCCCCTCAAAGTGGATTACCGCAAAACCTATTTTTAATAGATCTCCCTTCAACAAAACAAACATTCTTCCCAAGTATAAAGTCTAAGTCTAATAGCTCGAGAATGGGAGTTTTTACCTATAACCGCCACCCCTCAACCCCTCTCAACACCCCTTGGAAGTCAATTTCCACTGTCTTAATCGATCAATATTAAACAGAAACCGGTGTGTAAAATTTCAAGCCTGTGGATCTATTAATTCCAAAACACAGAATCTTTTTCATTTATGCGCTTCTACAACAACCCTTGAGGGTCGAGTTTCGCAAAACCCGTCTGTTACGACCCACATGTGCAGATGGTGTCAGTAGTCTCTCTGTTTACATTTTGTGTGTATTCAGTATTCCTGTAGACTCTAACCACGGAGCCCGATGCATAAACCGTCGCTCAATATATAATCCATTTTAGTATACAGTCCGCGCTCTCTTTGTTTGAGAAGATAAGTTATACATCATTCAAAGTCTGCTTATAAACTGTTCTACATACATTTGTAGTAGCATCAAACCACCGTCCTTAGCAGATCTCTACTCCAAGACAGGGACATGCCTGCCCAATTTCAATTCCGCAGGTCTAATATTTCTGGAGAAATCATGACGAATGAGCGAGTCAGTTTTCTCTTTTATATACAGGGTGTTGCCGAATTCTACCGATAAATTCAGAGGGGTGATAGTATGCAGCATGGGAACGACAAATCCCAATAGAATATGGGGCCGCAAAAACCGTTTAGTTGGTGAAAATCGCGATAATAGTAGCCGTCGGGAGGACGATGAGTGAGTGAATATTAACGTGGAAATTGCTCAGCCACACGAGGGCTTTCGGCGACGGACCGCATAATTTTGAACCATGGTCAAGTGACGCGGGCGACACCTGAGCTGGCACCCCCCTCTCCTAACACCCCAACGGGAGGACTGAGCTCTCGACAGATTTAACGTGCATCATTCCCTTTCACGGCGGGTCTTCAGTGTACTGGGCTCAAACTCATGACACGCTAGCCATGATCCGATACCTTGACAACTTGGCTACCGCGGCCACGGAAGGACGATGAGGGCAGGCAAGGAAAATGGCAAAAGAATGCGGGGTTTTGGAGCGCCGTGGCAGGGTTAAAGGAGCCTGCACGTATGAAAATTTCCCACTTTCCCCGGAGTTGCGGCAGGATGTACCGGCGAATGCGCACCAGAACGTGAAGTTCATGCATGGTGCACAGCACATTTTTCAAATTGAGGTACGTAACCACAACCTCCATGCTACATATCTCGGGAGGTGGATTGTACGCGGTAGACCTACTGTTTGACCTCCACGCTCTCCATGCATCAATTCCTTTGTAATTCGTCTTCTGAGGACACCTGAAATTGCTTGTGTATTAGACGCCAGTAGATACAGCAGAGAATCTCATCGCAAGAATCGTCATCGCCAGCTCACCGGATTTGCTTGAACACATTTGTCCGTTGGTGTCGGCTGTGCTATGGCCTACACCAGGGGTAAGTAACCTTTTTTCTGCCGGGCCGCATATATATGACGACTATTTCACGCGGGCCGCAGCATGAGGATTAAAGGGGGGTTGAAAAAAATGCTGTAAGAGCAAGATAACATAGAAAATTTACAATGTGAAAATTGATCAAAATATTAAAACTCCTATTTTGCTTTTTCAATTATTATTTTTTATACTTTTTTTTATTTTGTCACTGAATTTATCTAAATTGGAAGCATTTCAGAATAATCACTCTTTCTGCATTAGTAAACGGTTTAATATGTTTACCAATGATATAACAAATTTCTTAGGGTGCCTTTGTTATCGCTGTGACATTACCACTGACAAAACACTTTTTTGCTGTTGTAAAGATATTTTATTCAAGAAAGCCTATTTATATATCATCTCTTGAAAGAGATCTTCGAGGAAAAGTGTCATTGAACGATTCCTGTTTATTGGTATTTTGGTTAACACATTTCGTGACAAATCAAACAATTACTAAACCATGCTTGTTTTTCACTACAAAATAGTCAACTTCCCAATCGTCTTAATCTATTTTCTTCGAATATTTTTCGATTGCAATATATATGAAAGATAGTTAAAAATTAGTTCCACACATAAAAAGGTCGCTACATCACTGTTGCCTATTATCACTATTTGGAAGAAAAAAATATATCAATTCGCACCCATACGATATCGACGGCAAAAAGTAAAATTGATATATTTGATTTTTTAGCAAAGAATTTCTCACCAAATTTTCATAAATAAATGAATTTCTCAGAGCAATGGGCCTTGATCGGACCACTTAAAAAAGCTCGGTGGCCCGCAGGTTGAGTATGGCCTACACCAAGAGTTTCAAACTCAAAGGCTAACTTGTGGGCCAAACAAACAAGGTTTAATTTTAGGTGGTTAAGGTTAATTTAGGACCACAAAAAAAATCAATATTCATAGAAAAACAAGTTTATTGTTTACATCCTGACACTTTACATCCCTTCTCTGCTACTATCTTTCCTATTTCGGGAGAAATTTTGATACTTAATTATATATTATTGCGTGCCGATATACTGGCTGGGCCACAAAAATGTACATTGTGGGTCACTTGCTGCACGCGGGTTTGACACTCCTGGCCTACAAGGCCGCCACTTCGAACAATTCCTGTGACAACTTGTCATTGCATTTCTAAAGTCCAGCTGGGATGCATTGTTTGCATTTTAAACATGCTTTGCGTCGAAAAATGTATTAGCTCTCTTATCGCCCCTTTTCATTCCACTCTACATTACACCCTTCATAGCTGTTTTTGCGAACTACTGACTAGACGTGATTTGCCATCCCATGTTATATGGTGATTTATCGTGCTCATATAGCCTACTATTTGTCGGTCGAATTCTGCAACACCCCTATATAGATATTTTTATATACTTACAATAAATATCATAGTTGTGTGTGTATGCAGTGGCGTAACGTACACCCCGCATCGCGGGGGCCCAAACCTGAGTGCTGCCAATTACCTACCCTTTGTAAAATCCAATTTGGGAGCCCAAAAACCGACTTTGCAAGGGTCCCAAATGTTCTCCGTTATGCCACTGTGTGTATGACAAAATAAACTTGGTCTTATAAAGATAACTTATGATTATAATTGTATAATAAATAGCTATATAAAAATTAAATTAGACATACCTGAAAATACTTTCTCGCTACGCTTAACAACGCACGCAGGATCCTTTATTAATGCAACATATATTCACAAATCATTCAAATTTAAAAGGAGATTTTTGTTCTTTGAAAGTTGATTATTATTTCATTTGTTACACTCTCGATTCTTGAAAGAGAGATGATTGATTAAATTTTATTTCAAGATATTTTAAGGAACTTTCTTCTAACGTATTCGACATGAAGATATAACAGCGGCTACCGTATGATTGATTGGAAATAGAACAATTGCACAAATTTACGTCGCAGAGAAAGAAACCCGGAACAAAACTACAATGGACAATGATTAAAGATTACTTGGGAACTATTTTAAGTAAGTTTTATACTTATTTCCAATGTAATGCGAAATATTCATAAGAAAATTTAATGGATTTGCCAAAATAAAGTGCAATATGTTGTTGAAAATGTGTTATTTTATTCTTAGAATGGCAACGTTGTCGGTAAAATTGTATAATTTTTTTTCTGCGAGTGGAAACGGTAAATATAAATTTCATAATTTGTGAATGTGTGGAAACCCTCTGTTATTCTATAGTTAGTTCGATTTTTATGAAAAACGGATGTCAAAGTAAAACATTCCGGTGATTTTAAAGCGATTTTCTCCTAAAATGAAATTGCTAACCACCATAGTTAGTACGATTTTTAATTAAACCTAATTCTACTATTAGAAGTATGGAAAGAAAGTAATTTGGCTCTAGTGCGATTATTTTTTGGAAGGCTAAGAAAATTGTTAGATTTTCTTTTGAAAGCTTTAACATTTATCAAAACACTCAAAATATGATTTTGTGCGAAGGATAGATACCATATTCAAAAAATGTTTCGCCTAGAAAACAAAATTAATAAACAGTTCCTTTTCACAGATTAATTTTCATTTAATTTTAATAAATCTTTATTATTGATAAATGTGAATGCCAATAAATATTTAATTAGTACAATTCAATTGATTAATTTAACCTCACACCCAGAAGCTGCACGAGGGCTATAAACGATCGACCTCGTAATTTCGAACCATGTTCAAGTAACCAGGACGACAACTGAGCTGGAATCCCCTCTTTGAATTTCCACACACACACACCTCGCCTTTCAGCCTCGACAGAAGTTTTCAGTGAAACTAGGCTCGAGCTCATGTTACGCCAACCACGAGTCCTCGACCTTGATCACTAGGCTACCTCGGCCACAGGCTATTGGCGAAGAACATGGTAATTTTGTACCCCAATCAAGTGACGAGGATGACACCTGATCCTGAAACTTCTACACCACGCCAACGTTAAGACTTTGAGATTTGATAGATTTAACTCATATCAGTCCCTCTACAAAGCGTATCTTTAGCAGTAGTATTGCACGATTCAGAACGCATAAATACAACCTCAACTAAACCTGAACGACAGCTCATGAGGGTCGCCTTCTGTGCCCATCTCAGTTTTCGTGACTTTGTTAGCCAAAGTGCATGAGCACATGTTCCGGTCAGATGATCCGCGAAACCTCCAGTGTTTAGTTCCCAAGCAAGCTTGGTACTCGTCTATTGACCCTACATTTAAGTCCAGTTAAATTTAAATACAGAGAAAGCATTTGAAAATAGGATTCAGTCGTTCAGTGATAAATTTCTCTTAAATGATTTCCATTTTACACTGCTGGCCACCGTAAATGCAACACCAAGAAAGACAAGAGATAGCACAACAAAATTTATTTTGTAGATAACATGTTGACCAAGTATCAAATGATTAAATTTATAGACTTCTGTGAAGTGTGGTTCCTGCCAGAATCAGTAACCAGAGTAGCCACCATTGTTTAAGATCACCGCTGCCACACGAGTCG
>BMAO01036775.1:0-17741 GCA_019973975.1 Trichonephila clavata | reverse complement strand
GTCATTGTGCTTTGTCAGACAGCTGGACTGTCGCACCGGTGAGAGTGGCAAACACTATGGGCTGGGCATCACTGAATTATTTTTCATTCATAGGCATTGATTGTCAGTCTTGAAAGGCTGGCGCCTCGGCAGACGGCGGCGGGTGGCATCAAAAGAGAAAAAGGCGGCCAGATGGTTCGAGTACCAGATGTCAGCCAAGTCCTTGTCGTCGGCGACCTTTGACAGGGACAGGAACCTATGTTACCTCTGCACGAATGGCGGACTTGCAAGACCAAGGTGCCGGGTGCAAAACCTGGAGGCCGGTCAATGGGGGTTGTTGAGGGGCGTGGAGTGTACCCGCCCCTAGAATTTAAAGGGCTCGACCCAAGAAAAAGAGGGATGCTTCTCGATCGACTCCCACGATATACCTCCGAGACGGAATCGACGGATCTAGGAAGAAAGCGCGAGGTGAGGGCCTCCCGATCGATTCCCCTCGATAGACTCCTGAGACAGGATCCAACTGACGAAGGAAGAAGCGAGACCGACTACCGAGATGAACGCCGCGATAGACTTCTGAGACAGTATCCGGCGGGCGAATAAAGAAGACGCGGGGAGTGGACACCGATGCTAAATAGAACTAGCTGGCTAAATAAAACTGGCTATATAGAATTACCACTTGAGATTGACTTTTTCTTTTCATAGTGATCTTTTAAATGTTATAAAGTAAAATAAATCAATTTTAGCTCACACACACAAAAAAGTATTTCTTTTGATGATTAGCCTGGCGTCACAATACGCTACCAAGTTCCCCGACACCATAATATAATACACTTATAGATCTATCAGTACTGCATAATTTATTTTATAATTAATATTTAAAAATCCTAAGTTAAGAACAAGTATAATAATTACCAGTAACCATAATATCTTGTCGTATATAAAATTATATACAAATTTAATGCTTGATAATTCGTATGGTTTATAATTAATCCCTTAACTGACGATTAAAAGTTATTCGATTCGCTTCCCAATGCCACCGTTTTCTATATCGGCGTGCGTATGTTATCGTGGGGAGAGGAAAGAAACGAAAAAACTATTTTATTTAGAAGCAAATCCTCTGAAATAAGTACATCCTTTACAGTGCATAAGCGCTTGTAAAAACAAGGTCCTTTTATTACGTTCCAAAGCTTCGGAATAATTTTATGGATAGCAGTGCACATAAAAGATCGTACTTTGAGCAGACGTATATATACGTCTGGGGAAGATAACGCTTTAGCTGAGCGAGACGTTTAAATAGGCCGGTGGTACTTAACAGGTTTAAATCGTATCGTAGCGTTAACATCAAAGTATAGTACTATTGAATTCAACACATTGTTATAGTATGGAGGGGGGACGATGAAAATTATGATTGAATATTAAGTCCCAAATACTGAAAGTTTGAGATGGACTGGCCTAAATTCATTAATATGCTTAATATTAAACATAGAAGATCGTATTTAAGATATTAGAAATCACCCCTACATGAAAGACGAGTTTTTCAATAATTTTTAAAGTCTACCTTGCAAAATGTTGGTTTTATAAGGTTTAAATAATATTCATACATGATTTCTTTATTGAAATGTATAAAGATTCATAAGGTTTTCCAATATTATGCGTTCATTTTTCTCCATGGCTGACATTTAATTTTTAATTTCAAATTACAATTTTGTTTTCATGATTTGCAACATAAATGGATCATAGAAGAGTTTAATATTATTTTTTGAAATCGGAAGTTGAGTCTTACGAAACGTTTTCAAAGAATAAGCATTAGAATATACCATAAATATTCCTCCAATCCATTGTTATATAAAGCCTTTATATTCTCTCTGAAATCAACAGTTTTCTGATTTTATAAGAATAATCAAGACATTTTTAATTTAAGAGGAGAAAATCATTTTTTCTCAGTGTTCTTAATCGAATTTTTTAATGGTTTTCTCGCTGTCGTCCCTGATGATTTAAATTAAAAGGTACATCACTCTAATTAAATATCTTTGAAGAAGTTCTATTCAAACGATGATGTAATCAATCACGGTAATAAATTATTTATTCATTATGCATTTATGCATTATTTATATATATATTTTCTTAACATTTTTTTAAAAAAAACTAATTTAACGTTTCCATACGCAAAGCAAATTTTCCCACTAGGGCTCATTGATTATTTATAAATTGTTTGCCTAGTAGTACTTTATTAAACTGAATTTATGTTTTGACATTTCTCAAAAATATTATTTGATTGCAATTAAATATATTTTTATTTCAATTTATAGCTTATATTTCAAGTTTAAATGTGGTCTCTTTTTTTGGTAATTTTTACATGGATATTTTTCCATATTGTGTGATTTTTTAGAAATTATTTTTTTATTTTATATTTATGTATTATTTTTTTATATTCACAACTTTTGTTTTAAGATTTAATGTGAACTTTTGGAATATAATTTTTGAAAGAAAAAGCGCTTGGTTTCGTTTATATGATTTGATAAAAGACTTGGAGCAAAATGATTTCTACCACTACGTTCCGTAGCTGTATAATATATCCTTAAGTAAAAAAAAAAACATGTTTATATGAAAGAAAAATTTTACAAGAACCACTTCATTCTATTATTACTTAATTAAGTAATTCCATTGAATAAAATTTTATATATCATCGAAAGACTTTTATATCGATGCAACTGTTATTCTTACGAGCACAATACATTAAAAGTGTTCAGTATTGTATTGTTGCAAATATCAAGTTATCTTTATGAAAAAGGAATAATTTGCGGCACATAGTACAAAACTTAAAATAAACTAAATTTTGATTATAATGATTAAATTACTTAACACATTGTTAGAGAAACAAATATTTTTCCATTATAAACGCTGTTAATTTATCACAACTAATTTTAATATATAAGAAACGTTCTAAATTTAAAATTTTATAAAATTTTCTCCATCTGCTTATAAATTGTATCAATTTTTGAATTTCTTTTTCAAATGCTAAAAACAAAAGTTACTTTATCCTTTCACTAATGTTATAATTTAAATCTTTTTGAGCTATGTTACAAGTTTTATACAATGACGATTGTTATTAAACCATTCCATTCTTATAATTATGATACGTATAATAAAATCTTACTTTCTCGATTATTTCTCTCAAATGAATTTATTTATGGTATGGGTATTTAATTAATGCTAAATTTTCTGTAAAATAGACTTCGAGATATTTCTTTAGTAACGTCTCAAAGCTTTGCAAAAGAAGAAAGCTAAAAATTTTCATTAAAAAAATTGAAATCTAATGCCACGTTGCCACAGTAAGATCTCAGAGTAAAGACATGCCAGAACTATACCACAAAGAAAAAAACTATGTTTTTGGTTTTATTGAAATGGAAAAATATCGTGTTATATTGTAGAATAAAGATAAATATCGGGATGTATTTGAAGCGCAGAAGTGAGAGATTTTAATAGCCATTTTTTATTTCTCTATAAAAGTGTATATGAAGAATGAAAATATTTTTATTTAGGCTTATTTTCTAAAGAAAAATGATGCTCTTTTTGTATGATAAGATTTGTCGAAAACTGGTTTACCTTTAATTTAGTTTGTCGCATACTGGAGGTCGTTGGAGTAAAAGGGTTTGGGGAAGAAGGAGGCATGGTCTTAAAAATACCTTCATTTATTCTAAATTTAACACTTTATGGATTATTTACAACTTTATAGTTTAAATCTGGGATCAATCTGAAATCCTAACACTTAATCCTATATATAAGATAATTGAAAATCTTTTAGTTTCAGTTGGAACATCTTAGGTCAATCCTTCTCGAACCCAGACAACTCGGTCTGCTCTTCTGTTATTTACTTACACAACTCCTGGTGAATTCTACACCGAATGTTAATTTCAAGACGCTCGACCTCTCAGTCGTAGTTCATCTTCTCTTATTCTTAGATTTCATGAATAACGATCAATGATAAACTCTTAACTACACATACCGAACGTCGGGGTTTAAATATTAGTTACATTTGCATAAAATGAAGTCATCACCACCTCAAGCGGTTTTTAAACTAAAACTAAAGATAAAGAATAGTTTACTACAAGAGGATTAGTAGAAGAACACAAATAGTACCCGTTACAAGTTCACAACAAATATTTTTATAAACTATATAGTTCCGAATATAAGTTGATCTGTGTACAGATCCAGAGTGAATTTCTTGAAAAATTTTTACCCAAAGTTCGAGACTTATGTATCTGAAAAAAAAATTAAACTTAGATCTTACTGAAAAATGAAAAATTCGTAATTTTTAAACGTGTTGCCATGTTGCCATGAAGGAGAAAATGTTGGCAAATGAATAAATTGGGACAAATATTTTTCAAGTAATGTAGGAAGTTAAAACGCTATACACCTGCTATATATATTTGCTATCTTATATACAAGAAAAATCCTTTATATATATATATATATATATTTATATTTAAAAATATATTTCGTGTGTTTGTTATTTTCTGTACCATTTTTTTAAGTTAAGGGAAAGAATAATTAGTATACTCCTAATTTTAAACTGCAATTGATTGCATCTGCTTAAAGTTCTAAAATTATGGTTGTTCGGCATATTTTGTAAATGAGAAAGAAGCTATCGAGTGAACAAAGAATAATCTTGAATTAAAGATGATGCCTTAAAAATAACACCTCGTGACCGGAGGGAAACTTACCAAATGATAATCATGTACATTCAAACACATTCCAATGAGTGAATGTAAATTTTAAGAACTATTCAGAAATTTGAAATCTAACCCCGACTTTGGAGGATTTATGTATTTTTTTTCTGTTTGAATAAAAATTGGATTCGAAACCCCTAAAAAGTTTAAAGATTAAAATCTCTTAAGCATGAATAATGGAAAACGTAACAAAAAGTTTTCTTTCCCCGAAATACGTTTTTCCGAGATTAGCGGATCCATATATAAGTCGACCCCTGCACTTTAGCTTTAAAAAAGTTCCAAAACTGTTCGGCTTATACACGGAAATGTATGTTAGATTTATTTAGCTTACAATGTGTTTGCTAATATAAACAAAAGTCTTAATTTTTGCTATCCTCCATACTTTTGTTCCTTGTTTCCCTCTAATTTATTACACATTTTCGAATTTGAAATTGTCTCTCCTAGTGAGTGATGTCTCAGACTGAAGCTTTATATAAAACAAACGAAATCAAGAAAAATTATTAAACATCACTAAATATTTGAAAAAAAAAACAATAAATTGATTATAATAATTTTTTGTATAAACAGATTGTATACATAGAGATAAAATAAAAACTTGTTTTTAAACCTCACAATATATAGTGGTCAGTGAAGCTGACTGCGGTGCCGTAGGGACTGGGTTCGAATCCCGGAGAAGGCATGGATGTTTGTGTTGTAATCCTTTCTTCTGTCTGTGTTGTATGCCCCCGTGTTATACATTGCGTGTTGCACGGGGTTTATAAATGTTAAAAAAAACACGCACGCACTCATGCATTTGAATATGCAGTGTCCGAAAACTTAACGATAATCGGGCCCGAGATGAAATGTTGGGTCATATCTGTTTTGCGAAAAATATAAAAATTACCCTGCACTTGGTTAAGGGGGTCACTTCACAAAAGTCGATCCAAAAATCGATTTTTCAATTTTGATTGAAAAATAAAATACCGCTCTTTCTCTTTCTACTGCAATTTAAATTTTTGTTGTAGTTGAATTAGAAGTATTTTTAATATTTTTTAAAAAATTTGTTTACATCCGTCAAACCCAAAACCAGCTGATTGCCACGCCCCTTTCATTTCAAAACAAAACACACTTGCTACTTTTCAGCCTCATCAAATATTTTAAAATGATTAAAAGGATTTATTTTGATCCGTAACTTGTTCAGGAAAGAAGTGAAGTGAATAATTGTAGCTGTTTGTTTACTTTCTGGAAACTCGCGTGTTGTTTTTTACCTCTTCAAATATTTTACGAATTTCTGCTATTGGAAACATTGTTTCTATCAAAACCTTTTTTAACATGTTTATGTTTAATAATAAAACGCTTGAAAAACGAAAGTTTGGAAACAAAGGTAAAAAACCCAAACTATCCATAAATTAAATGCGTCATAAGTCAGAATAATGAATTCAAATTATACATGAATAATTCAACTTTAAAAGCTAAGTTAGGTAAGTCAAATAAAGAGTATGTTTCCTTTTAGATTCATTTGAAAGTTTTTTTTGAAATAATGAACATTCTACTGTTTTCTTGTGCTTTGAAACCACATTTATTATAAATAAAATGTAAAAAACAAGGTATTCACATAAATTTTGGTCGCCAAATCCAAAGTTTGGTTCTAAAGTTGTTGACATGTTGGGACTTTTGTGATGTTATTCAAACATTTCTTAATACCAGGTTTACTAAAACAGTAGTTAATCAAAAAATATACAAAATTATATGAAGTAAACACTGGGCTTTCATATGCTATTATTTTTATTGGAAAAGAGAAGCAACTGCGAAAATATTTTGTTGAGTTATGAATTGTCACGTCCACCAAAGTGGTTTTACGAGTTCATGCATGGCATTAAATAACATGACACAGAAAGTAGCCAGTCTATGGTATTATATATATAACTGCTGTCGAAATGATATCATTTAATAATGCAAGTCTAATTGTACCGGTGTTTGTCTATGGCATTTGGCAAAAAGGGGTCATGTTTCTCTGAATGGTATTACAGCAGTTAGTGTGAACACTGGGAAAGTTGTTGATGCCGAAAAACTATAGAGGAAATACTCAAGTAATTTTAACGACAATGTACATAACATTGAGTGTTCGGCAGAATACTTCGGAAGTAGTAGGGGGATGAAAGTTGAAGGTGCACTTTGTATTTTCCATTGCTCAGAGGCACGACACAATTTACGATACACAAATTACGATTTACTAATTGCGACAAAATATTTGGGTGATGAGGACTTTAAAGCATACAAAGCAGTTTTAGAATCTTAACCTTAGAAAGATGTCAACATTAAAACATTAGAATGTGTTGGTCATGTTGAGAAAAGGATGGAGACATGACAGGGCATTAAAATCAAAATTTAAAGGCAAAAATCTTGTGGACAAAAAATCCCTAGGAGGTCGTTATAGATTAACAGATGCAGTAATAGACAAATTGTAAAGATACTATGTTTCGTGTGGCTATTTGAAGCAACTCAGAAAACTTGTCAGTCATGATGCAAACTATTTGGACTATATTTTTTTTTCATAAACTCTCCACAGATTTGAAAATATGACACGGCTTATGCCCCATGGGAGGTGATTCGTAATGTGAATATAATAGGTTCATACTGAAAAGTGACACATATAAGCTTAACACAACTCACCTATTGCAATTAGCAATTGCATTAAAAAAGTATTTAGAGATTTCTCTAGTCTTGAACTTTTATTTAGGTGCTTTCACGGTAAAACTTAAAATTTCAATGAAACCTTAAATTGTATTTGATTTATAGTTCCAAAAACTGTATTTATACAATTAGGAACTTAAAAAACTATAGTATTTGAAGCTACATTTTTATATAATC
The DNA here is from genome assembly GCA_019973975.1 of Trichonephila clavata. Taxonomy (NCBI): domain Eukaryota; kingdom Metazoa; phylum Arthropoda; class Arachnida; order Araneae; family Nephilidae; genus Trichonephila; species Trichonephila clavata. The sequence goes on along the minus strand of BMAO01036775.1, from coordinate 10,182 downwards.
AAGGTTTCATTACCAAATTAAAAGTTTTCGATGTATTAAACATTCAAACCCTGGATTTTACAAATGTCGGCGTTGGAAGAAGTAGATCATGCGCATATTAAGAAAGCAAAATAGGCAGTTTTACAATGAACCAAAGAAGCTAGAACTAAAAACAAACAATTAAAATGTAGACAAGAAGATGATCTTGCATATGATACCAGAAATCCAAGTTGTGGTTCTGGTACGTAATTAGTTAATAGTAAATTTTTACTTTAAATCACTATTTCTCAAAAGTGTAAATTTCAACACAAAAGGAACATTTTTGAAAAATCTACTTAATTTATAGCTTTGAAACTTTGCACATATGTTAACACTATACAAATAAATATTTTAATGAGAGATTTTGTCAAAAAAATTATTCAAAACAATTTTATGGATTAAAATGTACAAGAATTTTTATCGTTTTAATAATTTTGACGTGTTACTCCACATATGAATTTTTTTAAAAAAAACTAATCAAAATTTTGAAAAATGCTCTCATTAAAATAATAAAAACAATACACAATAAATCTACACAAAAAAATTCATGACTGTACAACTTGTCAATTTTTCAAAAATGTTCCTTAAATTTGGTCATTTTTAACATTACGGAGATAGGGAAAAGGCTGCGTGAAGTGACCCCCTTGTGAGGACGGCCCCATTTCCAAAAATGTGAAAAATCATCTTTCTTCGTTACATTATTAGTTACTGTGACCATACATTTCACAATTTTGCAGTGTGTGATTATTCCAGTAATATTATTTTACACACAGGTACTATTAATTGCTGTCACAAGTCGCACAAAAATATTTTCTGGTGATGTTTTTAAAGTGAATATTTCTACAAAAATAAAAATATTCTACATGATTGTTATGAACGGAAAAGAACAAGTGTTGTATTATTTTGGAATCTTCACTAATTGGGGGCTAGGGCAATTGAGAAACTTCTGTGAGTTTGTGTGCAATTGTTATTTTAAAGATGAGTCAAAGGTGATATACTCTCTCCAACCCCACACAAACTACGTTAATTTTAACTAAACGAATAAATTTTTTTGCCCAACTTGTGATTGCGATTTGTAGTACTATTATGTAAACTAATGTTAGCTAAAAATTATCGTAAGATTGTGGAATTTGAGGTTACAGTGGCTAATGACGTAATGAAGGGTGTCAATTTTAAATATTTTCAAAAATGTGCTCTTCATCACTTAATTAAGTACAGGTTATTTTTTTAAATCTTTTCCTAGTACAGTTATGACCTCACATTTCACCTCGTGCCCGTTTATCATTCAGGAAGCCGTCTATATCGCTATTTTATTAGAAAAGTTTTGAATGAAAATATAAATAGTCAGTTGACTTCCTATGGAAAGTTTCACCACATTTACAATCCTAAACATTATGGAACGAAAATATTTTTTTTAAAATTATAATAATTATTATAATATTATTTTAAATTAGTTTTAATTTAAAAAGTCTATATTTCAACTATTGCTACCGATGACTCTTAATAAATTTATTTAACACTATTACTATGTTGCGAATATAATTTTCTAACCTATATCTTTGAAAAAATCATAGAAGTTTAAAAGCCCGTGCGTCTGCCCTCACCCTTTTTTTAACCTTTTTCTGGAGCTTTGGATTGGTTCTTATAAAGCAAGCACAGATAAAAAAAAATGGATCATATTCCTTTCAATATAGTTCTTAGTAAATATAAACAAATTTATTCATTTGGCTTTAAAAATTTCATTTTACGAACGAAAGGATATTTATGCATGAAAAATTTGCTCAAAGGATATGAAGTTGCACAGTCTACGTTTATTTCCTGTGGATAATTCTATCTAATTTCAAAATATATCTCTAACTTTTATTTTAACTTAAATTTTCTTATGTTGTAAATTCGTTTGACCGTAGTGTTTTTCTTTATGCAATGAAATGCATTTGTGTAAGGATCTCAACTTTAAATCACACGTTTAGATATTCAGCCATTTTGCAGGTTTTCTTTAGACCATTTCCTACCTTACGTATATTCACAGTAACTGAATTATAAGTCGAATCTGCCTCACCTATAGTGTGGTTGCAGTAGCCTAATGATTATGGTCCTGAACTCCTGACTTGGGTTCTAGTCGTGTTGCCACTAAAGACCTGTTGTGTAGAGGAGCATATAAACGTTTCATCTGTAAGCACCCAATGTCTTCTCTTTTGTGTGGTAGTTAGGTAAAGGAGGTGCAGCTCAAGTTTTGTTTTCATCACTTGAAAAATGCGAAAAAAATTTCGAGGTCCGTCACCGATAGCCCTAGTGTTGTTTTATAGTGTGACTCTCACATTTACCACCTATAATTTTGTTTTCATGTAAAATTATACTTGATTTACTTCCTCATTTAAATTTTGCGCCTAATGGTTCATAGTTGAACAGAGGATTACGAAAATGTGTCTCTGTATCTGCTAAATCATATTGTAATGAAAAAAAAACGAAACAATGTATAATACATTACTTTATCACGTGTTAACTGAAATCGAGAAAGAAAAAATTGTTTTTGTGCGTGGGTGTGTATGTTTCAGGCCTTTAAGGGAAACCATAATATTTTTTACTTTGATTAAAACTGCAGAAGAGCATCTCAGAAAACAACTCATTTGGTTATTTATCTTCTTCTTAATGTTCCTCTCGAGACGGTTTGAACTGAATGCTGAGTTCACAAGATCACATTTTTATTCTCCAAACATTTAAAGTGACTATTTATTATCATATAAGATGAAATTTAACTAATATTTTCAAAGTAATATAAATTGACTAACTGACTCTTTCTTAATATAAACATTTTATGAATAAAGGTCATTTCGGATACTCAATTAATTATTAAAAATCCTGATAAAATAAGAAGCAATCAATCTGACTATGAAATTTTTAGGGGTTTTATTTCATATCTGAGGAGATTGATCAAAGTCCTTAAGACGAACGAGGTAAGTGCAACAAAAATATTGTTGCCTTTGTTGCTAAAGCAACCTGTCATGAAATTCATCGTAGCAAAGGTCTGGATGAGAGATTCCCAAACTTTTTGTCTCATAGGCCCCTTGCCCTGTGTTTCGGTTTTGGGTAGATCCCTGCTTACCTCTCTAATACTGAATTTTTGCAAATTTATCAACTTAAATGTCATTTTAACATTTGGTTCTATTACTTACTTTAAAACATTTAATTTACTGAAGCTAGTAATGTATGGTATTTATAACTTAGAAAACGCATGTTAATTAAATTATAAAGTAATTAATACGTAAAATAACTTAAATAAAATACCTGAGCAACAAACAGGAGGGAGGGAGGGATGAAACTGGTGCGAAAGAAGCAATTTTAACACATAGTATCATCATTGCCGCCCTTCCGTTGTAGTGGTTAAAACGGCTTACTGAGGTGCCGTAAGGCCTTGCTTCGAATCTCGGAGAAGGCATTGATATTTGTAAAATAATCTGCCATGGCTTTAATTTCCTTCGAAATGTGTAATTCATGCTTTCTTCTGTAAGCTCCCGAGTCGTACTTTTTGGTACAGGGGAATTTCTAAATGTTTAAAAAAAATATGACGTCCATCTTGCCAGAATTAAACCTAAATCTCCTTTAGTATATAATGTCCAGTTTTTTTTCTTCTTTTTTTTGCTGCGGTGTTAACATAGTCAAAGCATTCTCAAACTTAATTTTAAATTATGAATACAGGGCATTTAAATTGAACTTTGAAGCTTGAAAAGTTGAATGATGGTTCAAGTTTTAATAAAATGTATGCTGTCATCTTCTAATTGGAAATAAATCTCAAAAAATTTAGTAATTAAAAATGTTAAATAAGTAAAATCTGTTTCCACTAAAAAAAATGTTCTTTAAAATTAAGGCGATATGGTACCATATTGACATTTTTTTTATTTTTAATATTTAATATTTGGTTTTAATTGTATTTTATAAAGGTTGATATTTAATAATAATTCCATAGAAAATTTTTTGAATTTGTTGCAAAAGGTTTGTAAAATTTTAATTTCTGAACTTTTTAAGATTATTTTAAATTCCTAAGGCTTTTTTAAATAAGTCAATGTTCTTTCAAAAGTTTTTCTCCTTGTACATTATAATATATTACGTAAAACTGTTCATGGCTTTTTTTTCTGCTGCTGCGCTTGAATTTTTTATAGTAAAACTTCCAAAACTTTTAAAAAAAAACATAAGTTTTGATTTTGAAATTTTTTAGAAAAAGCACTAAACATGTTAGAGCTAATTCCATGCACTGTTTTACAAAACATACATTTCAAAGCATGAATAAAAGTTTCAAACCCATACTTCAATTATCAAAAAGCTTTAGGGTTTTGAATAATGGTATATGTACAAAAATTCAACATGGAGAAATATGAGTTTGAAGTTTTCATTCCGTGAATAGCATGATAAAATATTCATCGAATAGTCTCAAACATTAATGAAATGTTAATTAGCTTATTTAAAACTACTTACTATAAAATATTGCACAAATGTAGAACAATTAAACATTATACTGCCATAATGAATAGATAGAAAAAACGAATGAAAGATCAATATTTCATAAAACTTTATCTTACAAATTATAAAAAAAGTTAAAAACACACACTTCAGAGCTAATTCCACGCTCAGTGCTAATGCACAACATGTACAAGAGATGCCCATGCTTTTACTTTATTTTCCATGATTTTTTGAAAGACTTCGCATGTTAATTATTGTACGTTAATGAAAGCAAAATAAAACAACCATTTATAAGTAAAATATATCAAAATATAAGAACTACATATGCGCATTTGCTTAATTAACTATTTTAAAATATTTTAATAATAAAAGAGTTGAATTAGGATATATATATATATATCACCAAAACAAATATATAAAAATGGGAATGTGTTTTTCTATTTTTGCAAATTAGATTTTTAATTATCTGAGTTATCAAAATGAAATTTAGTATTTGTGATTTGGGAGAATCCGTTTTGAAGTTTTGATTTCATTCATAATAGTATCATAAAAATCACGCACAACTTTTAAATCTTGACCAAATCCATTTGCTCTTCCCCAATAAATAATTCACAAACTAGAATTTTTGCATGAATTGCACAATTCTTTCTTGAATTGATTTGTTGCTGCATATATAATGTCAGACTCCTTGATGCGCATTAGAAAAATAACTAATTCATTTTTATTGGACTCTTTTCTTGCAGATAATCTGAAATTTTGGCGTGGTAGTTGCTGTCCAGTATCAAATCTTGCTGCTTAACTTGATAAAAAATGCAGGTAAAGCTTTGAAATTTTGCAGGAATGTTTATAAAGATTCGAGGTATGTAATAAGCCAATAAAAACTACTATAGTTTGATGATTTTTAGTGTACCATATCGTCTTAAAATCCCAATCTGGTTTAATAAGAGGCAATATCGTAGACACCAATTTACACCTTATAGACTCCAAATTATTTTTTCGCTGAAGTAGACCCCTTGCTGGTCGTCATAGACCCCTGGGGGTCAATATAGGCCACTTTAGGAATCTCTGGCCTAAATATATGCATGTCGATATCCGTAGCTTGTAGCATCATACAGGTGACAGTACGTTTTGACTCGGTCCCACCGGAAGATAAATTAGAACCAGATTAGGTAATTCTATTACCTCATGCAAATAAAGATCCTTTTATGCAACTATGGGTTCTATATTATTATATTATGAATTTAAGAATTTTAATAATTAATGTGTTTATTTTTTTATTTTGCATTTCTTTCTTAATACTGAAAGAAAATCGTTAGAAAGATATAAGTCAATATAATATATATTATGACTTTATGTATTTAAAATTTTAATATTCAAAATATTTGAACTGGAAAATACCAATTTAACTGGAAAATATTAATAAAGTTTTCAATTCTGGGAAATTATCAAATATTAATATTGCTGAACAATAACTTTATTTTTATTTTAAGAAATTGTTACAAACTTCTATACATATTTTTAACGATAATTTTGAGAATTACAATAATATGAAGAATTCTTATTATTGACTTTTATTGGAATAGTAGATATTGTATTGTCTCAACTTGCAAACACTATGTTTCATACTCTTACAAAAGATAGATACACTTTAGGAAAAGTTGGAAGCATTCAGTATAGAAGGAAATTAATATACATACGAAAATCGAAACAAATGATTGTAACAAATTGTTGGAGGAGTGAGAAAGTTATAACATTTTGGCAAAATTTTAAACTTTCAAACTTAAATATACTACTTGATTACCAAAATTTATTTGTGGAATATTAGACTCAACGCAATAACCAAACAATTGTGATTTCACATTTTTTTAACCAAAGATCCTAAACATTTAAATAATTTAAAATATATAAATATTTAAACGAGCATATTGGTTTAAATATGATTAATTTCAATAACAAATACTATCTACCTTTTAAAAAGGAAACATATTTTAAATAATAATATTTTCAAAACTAAAGCATTTAATACATTTAAATGCAAATTTTGAAAAAATATTTTTGAACGTAAGGTGAGTAGAAAAAAATAATAATCTATATCATGTGAAATTTTTGAATAAAACTGTTACATGAAAATAAGTGTACAAAACAAAATCATTAATCTTTCATTTTTAAAATGATGATAATAGTCTTTTTTGGAAGATATTTGATGAATATTTTCAATTAATTGAAAATAACTAATTTTTTTTAACATCAGTTCATTTTTTATTACATTTAAAAAAATTTATAACTTTCTGTGAACATTTTGTTTAAAACACAATGTTATAAATCATTCGTTTTTCCAATTTATTTTTACATTTACAATACGTTTTTATTCTTATAATTGAATTGGTAAGTTACGTATCATTTAAATTGAAAATGTAAATGATAATTTTTCTTATATAAATGATAATATTTACTTTAATTATTACTATTTAAATAATAATATTTGTTATAATATTTATTAATTCATTCAAATGAAAAAATTTAACTGAATACAAAATGATTCTAAAAATGTTTGCATGTTGAAAAAAATACTTCACTTGGTTTTTATCATTAGAAAAGTTTTCTTTTTTCTCTTAATCTATCATGCATTTTCAATAGAGCACAAACAATGGATCGTCACATGTGTTTTAATTTTCAATTGTCAGCAAATCTCATTTCACAAATCCAGCCTTAGAAAATCTATTCTAAAACATTTTTTCTAGCTTACCAAAATAGAAAATACCCTGAAAGTTACATTTCTTTTTACTATTAAGCCACGAAATGATAAAAATACAACACTGATGCTCGCAAATTCTTTGACATAATTCAAATTACATTTTAGATTTGTGTATGCTTGTAAAAAAAAAGAAATAAAGAAAGAAAATATGGCATACATATATAAAGAACAACCAAGATTGAATTGTAGGTTTGATAAATCTCGAATTCCATATTTTCCTTTTCTTTTTAATTTTTAAGGCAAATTTTTATTTTTCCGTTTCCTCAATTTATTCAACAATTGATTATTTTTCGACTTCTTTTCCCAACGTGCCTTTCAAAGGGGAAAAGCTAGAGACAATCTTAAGTTACAAAAGTTCATTTCGGTTTTTTCTGTCAAAAAAGTGTACAAGGATTTTTTCGATTGTGAAAAATGAATGAAATAAAATTTTACTTCTATACATAACTTTTTTTTGACCTTAAAAATTATGACAATTGATGGATATTTATGTATTAAGGTGATATGGTACCATCTTTTTTTTGTTTTTAATATTTGATATTTGGTTTTAATTGTATTATATAAAGGTTAGTATTTAATAATAACTCCAAACAAGAAATTATTACTTTTTGCAAATGTTTGCAAAATTTAAATTTTTTGAACTTTTAAGACATTTTTTAAATTCCTAAGGCTTTTGTTAAATATGCCTCTTTTCTTTCAAAAAGTTTTGCCAAGTACCTTATAATATACTACATAAAAAAGTGCATGGGATTTTTCTGCTGCTGCACTCTAATTTATTATTATTTTTTTTTATAGTTAACTTCCAAAATTCTCAAAAAAACATTAATTTTGATTTTAAGAACATTTTAGAAAAAGTACTAAACATGTTAGAGCTAATTCGATGCACGGTTTGACAAATGATACATTTCAGAACACGTAAAAAAATTTCAAACCCATACTTCAACTATCAAAAAAGCCTTAGGGTTTTGAATAAAGGTATATGTACAAATTTCAACATGGAGAAAATATGAGTCTAAAGTTTTCTATCCATGAAAAACATGATATAAAATTCATAAAATAGTCTGAAATTTTATGGAACACTAATTAATTTATTTAAAACTGCTTACCATAAAAAATTGCGCAAATGTAGAACAATTAAACAGTATACTGCCATAATGAATATATAGAAGAAAGCGAATGAAAGATCAATATTGCATAAAGCTTTTTATTAATAAATAAAAAAAATAAGTACACATGCTTCAGATCTAATTGCATTCTCAGAGCTAATGCACAACACGTACAAAGATATCTATGCCTTTATTTTTTTAATTTCCATGATTTTAAAAGCCTTCGCATGTTAAATATTGTACACGAATAAAAGCAAAATCAAGTAACAATTTATAGGTAAAATACATCAAAATCTATGAACTGTATATGTGCATTTGTTTTAATAAATATCTTAAAATATTTTAATAATAAAAGTGTTGAATCTCACCCACATGGGATACATATATATATATATATATATCACCAAAAACAAATATATAAAAAATGAGAGAGTTGGTCTATTCTTGTGAATTAGATTCTTAATATCTGAGTTATCCAAATGAGATTTAGTATTTGTGCTTTGGAAGAATCCGTTTTGAAGTTTTATTTTAATTGATAATAGTATTATAAAAAGCCCAAACAAATTTTAAATCTTGACCAAATCCATTTTCTATCCCCCCTAATTAAAAATTCACAAACTAGAATTTTTGCCTGAATTGTACAATCCTTTCTTGAAGTTTTTTGTTACTGATATATAACATCATTCTCACTTACACGCGGTAGAAAAATCATTAATTCAATCTTTTATCAGGCTCTTTCTAGCAGATAATGTGAAATGTGGGCGTAGTAGTTGCTGTCGTGCATCAAATATTGCTCTATAACTTGATAAGAAGTTCAAGTAAAGCTTTGAAATTTTGCAAGCTTGTTTATAATTATTTGAGGAATCAAGTAAGCCAATAAAAACTTTTTTCTGCAACTTAATTGTTTTAGGGTACCATATCGTCTTAATATCTTATTCCAATATGTTTTTATGTCTCCTGAAAACATTTCATACGCATATATATAAATAATATAAAAATTTTCTTTTGTTGAAACTGTCATAAATTTTTACAATTCTTGCAATCAATGATATTTATAAATATATTTTTATAATTATTCATTTGTGCAAAATTCGTGATTTCTGGGATTAGAATTTATAATAGTATTAGATTTTACAAACTCAATTTTAATAAATTTGTTTAAATATAATCCAATCATTAGCAATGCTACAATTTTTAGGATAACAAAAATATAAGCAAAAAATTCGGATTTAATTAAAGTATATTAAAAAAAAATTAATGTTTTATGACAGAAATAGTGATTTCAGATTAAATATTTCCATTTCTACTTAAATTAAGTTTTAGTTTAAATATGAATTGTATTCCTTAAACAACATCATTAAAAATATGTAGAGACAAAATAGTTTTATCTGAAAGCTTGGAAAATAAGCAACAAATATTTTGAAATTGTTTTTCTCATTTATATGTATTTTCTTTTAAAATAGTATCTTACACATAAAGTATTTTTTACATTAAGCAGCATTTAATGCCACCGATATGGTGCTCAATGCTACGGTGAAAGATGTCAATCTTTCTCAGACTATGGGAACTTTCCTTCTTTCTTTCGGGAAGGACAAAACAACAACAACAGCATGTATTTGTTGAATAATAATAATTGAAAATATTCAACTGTGAAGGAAATCAGGCATCGTATAGAAACAAAATGTTTCGGATTAAAAAAAGGTAAGCAAAGATAGAAACTTTAATAATAGTAAGACAATAGAACAGTGCAGTGAAATAAAAACATTTCTTAACTTTATTTGAACTAAAATACCATATTTAAATTTAAAGTCATAAGAAAATAGGTTTAATGACGTCAATTCTAGTTTATTG
>BMAO01036774.1:0-59423 GCA_019973975.1 Trichonephila clavata | reverse complement strand
TAAGAGAGGGGAGGGGAGATATAACTGAAAATTGAAGGTTTCAGAAGCATTGAAGTAGAAGACAGACATTATCTTTTGTTGCACATTGTATATCGTCATTTCATTACAATTAATATATATACTATTTCATTAGATCAGCGGTTCTTAACCCTGTGCCCGCAGGCGCCTATTAGCCCGCGAAACTTTATTTACGCCCCCGCGACTGTCCGCTGATCTAGGCGAGGACAAAAAATATTTCTTCTTCTGAAAAAAGGAGCCTTTAAATTAAAATCCTGCTTCGGTTCCGCATATTTATGTGGATCGTTGTATTCAACAATGAACATATTTAAATCAACAATCATATCTCGACTTAACAATAGCACTCTGGAAGATGCTATAAGATCGGGAATATCGTCTTACACATCTGAGTGACAAGTCAGGCGTGTAAGGCGACATGCCTTACTTTTATACGCCTGAGTGGATAATATTCTATGCCGAAATTCGTATTGAATGCAACAATTTTGAATTTTCTATTACATTTAAGTGCAGGATATTGTAGTTGCAATAAAATAATGAAATATTAAGATCCGTTATTTTTTTTCGAACTGCACCCTCTAGCATTTTCTGTTTATCAGATGTGCCCAGACGTAGAATAAGGTTAAAACCCCCTGCATTAGATGGTTGTAGCCATTTTCTAATGTAATAATGCGGCATTAGGAAAATATCTAATAACTATAACCACTAGATTACCATTGCTACTATATTTGAAAAGAGAGAGACGCTATATACTATTCCTTCACTATTGTAAAAACACTCCTTTCAAAAAATAAAACAATTTAAAAAGGAAATATACACAATAATCATTCAATAGAAAAGGAGACGCGTTAACACATTTTTCAATATTATAAGTATAAAAACATTCACCTTTTAAAAATCCTATTTAAATATTATATGACAACACATTATATATATATGTTACTGTTAAAGGTTGAAAGCCGTTAATGTGCAGATTACCAAGCTAATCTGCAGAATAAGCGATTTGCACTGTTAAAGTGGAGAATCAAGGATTTTCCGCATTTTAACTGAGTAATCTTCCCATTTGTAATTTCCGTATCGTTAAATTTCAAAATTTGTTTCTATCTTGCTACTGAAAGTGGTGTTTTTTTTCCCTTAAAAATGTTGCCAAGATCGGAATTTGGTGTTTGCAAAAGTAGAAAGTATGTTGCTGCTGTAGACATATTTTTACTTCAAACAGCAATAAAAATTCTCTTGGTATCAAAAAGGGCTTCTATCTAAATGTACCACAAATAAATATTCTTCTAACAAAAATCAATTCAAAGTGTCATCAATCTTTAGATTGCCTTAACAAGTAAGTGTAATTTCATCATATGTTTCTGAAATTCATTACCTTAGTTATAATATGTTAAGCTGTTTGATTCCTTGTTTCGTAGTTTTTCAATGGACCGATGACTGCTCCTTTCAACTAATGTGTTGATTGTATGTGACCTTGATTTCTTAGGTATAAAAAATATAAATAAACAAATTTTATATCATACTTACAGAAAAGAGTTTGTTGCCCCACCAAAGATCTTATTTTCCCTTTAACAAGTGTCTAGTAGGTAATGTGCAGATTATCTGAGTAATTCACCGACTACCTTAGTAATTCGAGAAATGAAACATTTTCCCGCACTTTAACGAATTACCACAGATAATGTGCAGATTAACTGACTTCTGCACTTTAGCGGTAACATATATACACGTAATTTAAGAAATGAAATATGATTAGATAAAAAAAATGTATGGTATCTGTAATTCAACTCAGGATTATTTCTAATTGAATAAAAAAGTAATTGGAAATAAACCCCACATTTGGTATGTGTCGATAGAACCCCTGAAGGATTAATGAATTTCCGTAAACGAACCAATATTTCTTTCCAAAAAAAAAAAAAGGAAAATACCCCAAGTCACATATATAAATCACAAATACTTCACACACACACACAAGGAGAGAAAAAAACATCACTGACTTAACTCTGAAAGCATCTGGTTTTTTTACATCAATGGCCAAAACTCGAGGCAATTTCGAGCTTTGGCAGACATCGGTCAAATCGACATTCGGTATATCAACTGCAGATGGCTTTTTTTCTCTCGAATATTTCGTGTGCAGAAAGTCGGATCAGTCATGGCATAATCCGTTAAGATCCCGATTTTTTTATTTGGAGAAAGGGGCCTTGAAGATTGATTGGGTAGCACTGCTTGCACTAGATAGCGGTTTTAGCAGCGATACGGAAATATGAACTTGTGCTGACTTTTAAGGCACTAGAGGAAAATTTCCGCAGTAGTGACTTTTTATCGTTCGTTGAAACATACTTAGCTTAAAAACCTTCTCATAAATTAGATACTCTGCAGTATTCGAGCCTCTAATTAGTTGGACTGATTACTTCGTGTAGTTTTCTTTGAAAGTATTAAGTATTTTATAACTGAAGTATATAAATCAGGTGTAACATATCCGTTCACATTTAAGACGAACGTTTTTTGATATCAAATCACATAAATGTAACCAATGATACCTTTTCAGAATATCAACTACTTTATCTGTCTATATATTATGAGAAAACAGAGATCTACACTCACTTATTCCTAAATGGCGTCTTAGACAAATTTTAAAGTTTTTAAAATATTACATTTTTCGACTTGAATGTTGGTAAACATGTTTCTTCTGTTCAGTAGAGGTCAGCTAAGAACGGGATTTATCGAATTCAACTCCCGAGGAAGAGGTATAGGAACGTATGGATAAAAAAATTTCGGAGTTTGAACTATAAGACCTACAGACTTGAACTTGAAGCATGTTTTTTTGTTGGGTTCAGCATTGCCAAGGGTGGCCCTTTCAATAATTTATTTTCAAGGCTGAGCTAAGGGAACATATAGATAAAAAATCTCTTTGAGCTTTTTGGTCTACCAACTTGAAAATTGGGTAGCACGTTTCGTTTGCAAAAAAAAAAAAAATATTCTTTAAAATGAACCTCGAAAAAATCGACTCCAAAACCGGGAGGATGGTTACAAGGTAATAAAAAAGGAATGGTTCAGCTTTAGACATTCAAAAATCTTATCCATTTAAATCAAGAGGCGTGTGCTATGAAAATGTTTTTATACCATCGAAAGCTTAATGCTAGGATCTAGATATTAGTAATATAAAAATAATATGTAGACAATGCAAATATGCATCAACAAAACAATTGCTAGGTTTTTTTTTCTGTACAATTTCTAGGTTTTTAATGCATTAAGCTAGACATACTTAACATTCTTGCTTTATGTTAATGTAAAAAATGTTTTTAAAAGAGTTATATATTTTCCAAATAATTGTTTTTTAGTATATTTATTGCATTCGTTCGTAACAGACATAAGAAAAACACGGAAACAATTTAGAATTCAGAATGAGTTCTTTTAGTTTAAAACACGGCGAATTAGCATAAATGGTTTTCAACAAAGCTTTTTCCTTTCTAACAGTCTAATATGTTTTAACGTGTGTGTGTTTCTAAATTAAATTCAATTATGTTTTTTTCTTGTTTCCTGTCTCGAAAAATTCCAGAAAAGATTAAATTATATTCGACTTAGTATTAAGTTATAATGTTTTAATTCGATACATATAAGTATCGAAATTGTGAAATATAAAAATTATTAAACGCATAATTAAAATTTAATTACATGACGTACAACTCAAACTTTTATGCCGTGTTATTGATAGGAAAAAAATTGAACTGCAGGGAAGTAATTATCTTTTATTCTAACATTCTATAACTTTAACTTTATATTTAACTTGAGGTACATTTTCGTACATAATATACTTTAATTACACAAAGGAAATATTTCGTTTTTTTATTCTTAGATAATTTGATAAGCTAATACGGTTGTTATTTCTAAAAGATAGATACAATATCATTTTCCTGTTCTTAAGGTGGAATAATTGAATTTCTTCCACTGTTCTATCATGATTTACTTCTGCAATAATTGAATTACTGTAGAAATTATTCGCAATTAACAAACAGTTTTTTAATCCAAGAAAAAGATAGAATATTTATCTCTCGATATGTCTTAACTGTTAACTAAAACATAGTTAACTTCAAGAAGTTAAGTTTTTCAGCACATCCATGTATTCATCTTTGGATTTCTTTTATTTTGTAGTAAATAAAGAACCTTCAGAAATGAATGCATATTTAATGCAAAATTCTTCAGAGAGATTTTCATGGAATATTTATTTTACGGATACGATTTCTTTTACTTTCTTTTATTATGCAGTATAATACAATTATTGCTCATATAATTTAGAAATAATTCTTAGAAAAATATTTTTAACTTTCGCTTTAAATGTACATTATCACTTTCACACATGTTTTATGTTTGTTCATTTCATTCAATGATAATCATATTTCACATCATTATCTTTTTTTTCTGTAGTACATGTATAGATAGTATGATTTCCATTCAATATTCGTGAAAAATTAAAAACAACTTTTTCTATGGAATTAGGAACAGAAATCTAAACGAATTTGTTATATTCTTCAGGGTAAATTAACCCAAACTTTAGCAAAGTTTGACAGCGAAATTTTATGTCAAGGAGGCATAAATATGAAAGCAGTTTCATTAAATATATCTTTTATTGTTTAAATAAGTATAAAGTCAATGTGCTCATTACTGGAGCAATCAAAATAATAAGTTGAATGTTAAAAAGATAGTTCACAGAAAAATAACATTACCAGACCTTGTTCAACCGATTCGAACCTTTCCTTCTACTGTCTAACATCTAATAGAACTGATCGAAACATCTTAAAAAAACGAAGCAACAAACCAGTTGCATACGTCTAACATAGCTTCAGTCGAAGAGCTTAAACCACTTCTCACATTCCGTCTGCAACCCACGATCATATCTCAACCAACTTCTGTCTCCTTAATACTTACACGAGCCATGTATAAAAATAGTTAAATTTGCATTGCAGTTGTTGCCAACCACAAATCACGAAACTCGCAAAAAGGTCGGGTTCGAATCCGTTTGTTTACTTGAGATCATGGCGCGGGATCGGAAAAACTTAAAAGGACACCATAAGAATTCGGATTCTAAAATAAATTTCTGCATGAATCTTTTCCAAATGTCTAACAGAATTAATAACGAACTTGGTTGAAGTTACTAAAATCATTTCTTGATGATTTTCCTACTATTTGTTGACCCCATAGTATTACTTACGGTTTTATAATGGTTATAAGAATTTTTAAATCTTGATTTATTGCGCATAATGTCGCGTGTACATGACACACAGACTATTAGTGATAAACCTGGTTATTTTGTACTGCGGTCTTCTGCTGGGTACGACATCCGTACCCGTGTCATACCAAACCAGTTTTAATGTACTTGGCACCGGTTATGGCTTACAACAGTGGTCTTCAAACTGTGTTCCACGGAATCCCGGGGTTCCACAAGGCATACCTAGGAGTTCCACGGGTAACATTAAAAAAAAATTATGTAAATATGTATTCAAAATACAATCACATTCCTTATGAAATTTGTATATTTACAGGTATCTAAAGCCCCTATAACTCATTAAAACTGAAAACTGTATTCATAAATAACTCTATTTTGAAACGCTTTTATTTTTTATAATAAAATAATATTAAAACATTTCATCTTTATGTATATTATTCCTACTAGATTATAAATATTATGTTTGCTTACTATCTCGGGTTCCACGAGATAATTTTATACTCGTTAACACAATGTCATGCAAAACTTAATAATACCTATAATGAAAAATGTCGTAGCTAGTCCTGAGAGATCCCAGTATCAAAATTCCTTGGGAGGCCTTCTTGGGGCTCCTTAACATTTCAGGATTATTTTGCTTATACATGAGGGGGCCCGTGTAGCTTGGTAGCCCCATATGATTCATACGGCTTGTACAGCGTTAGGTACGCCTCTGATAATGAAAGAGAGGAAACAACTCACCAACAAACTCGATGTTAAAATCTAAATTTAAGCAAGAACAACTCCTAAGTTTTATGTTGCAAATTTATGCAAAATACAATGTTTCTCACACAGCTATATAAACATTTCAATAGCCTTCAAAAAGTTGTGTTGAAGTGAAATATATTTCTCACAGCATGAATGGATACAAAAACGAAGTATTGAAACTAATTAAACTTATAATATGTTAATGAGACTGCAGTTAATTTCAACAGATCTAGATCTAGATAATTTGATTATTAAAAAGCAAGCACATATCCCAGTTTCTAAATATTATGCATGTGTAGGTAACACTCTTGGATCAAAAATTAATATTATAAATGAGTAAATTATATTAAAACAATAGAAAAGACTTTTTTTTAATAATACATGCTTTAATTTTTTTATAATTTCCCTTACATAAAGTACCTATATAACATGTTGATTTACTTTAAATATTAGTTTAGATACATTTTTCTGAGTATGAGTGGGAAATGGGGCTCCATGAAAACACTTTCTAGTTCCAGGGTTTCTAAGAATTCTTTCAAATTTAACGGGTTCCATGAGATGAGAATTTTGAAGACCACTGCTTTACAGCTATGAGCCCGTTACTTTACTAACGAGTCTAAAGACGTCATATACGGGGTGATTCGCTACCAGATCGACAAAGTTGTAGTGAGTGTAAGGGATACAAAGCTGACTCGGAATCACATAGTAATGCAGCGTCGCAAATACCGTAGTTGTGAGCTATGGTGCAAAGAAGAAGAGGAAAAGAACAGAAACAGCAACACATTATTGGGACAGAAAACATTTTATTAAACAATTAATACTACAACATAAGTTTGATTTTAAGGCTAGACGTCGTCTGGTAAGATTCTTAGTGGGGGAATTCTTTAGATTCTGGAAGAATCCCCAAGACAATCTTCCGGTATATGGCACTGAACAGAAAGTTTCATTGTGTGTGTGTGTGTGAAACCAATACGGTTGGAAGTCGTTAGTTGCGATCCGTTTATGGGGACTTGTATTCAAACCAGAAACTGTGCCGACATGCGAATAAGTCAATAGACCGTGTTCTCTCCTCATAGCACAGCTTCCGGAAGTGGGAACAGAATGTTATGTAAGACTGGTTCTTTAACAAGTGAACTGGTTGTTTTTGGTGTACGAAACTCTCTTTCCGTCAATTGAAGACCTCAAAGCTCCAATATCTATAACTGTTGAGAGGATACGTGACATGTCAGGAATTACATTCAGTGACGCTCTCAGACCTTCTATACAATTCTTGGTTGTAATTCTGAACAACTGTTGTATAGCACACCCTTTCAATAAAATGTTCTCTCTCCCTTTAATTGTTGCTTCTGTTCCTTATCTCTTCTTCTTTGTACTGTAGCTCGCAATTACAGCATTAGTGACTATCGCATTCCTATGCGATTCTGTGTCGTCTATGTATTCCTTGTATATATATATATATATATATATATATAAGAAACATAAAAAAATCATTTTTGTTTTATCATGTTCCATTTGATAAAAACAAGAACGAACTATACGTGATAGCCGAGTTGTCTTGATATCAAGCAAGTTCTTAACGACTTTTTTGTCGAATGATGTTTTCACGTATTGCTTCTGCAAAATATTCGTTTACTTATAGTGGCCACGATAGTCTGGTGGGCATGGACATGAACTCATGGTTTGCGGTGTCGAGTTATGGCCAGAGTCCTGACACCACTAAGCACCCACCATGTAGAGTTGCTGGTGTACGTTAAATCTGTTGGGAATCAAATTCATCACTTTGGCATGATTTGGAATTTAGATGTGGAGTCAGTGACACCGGCTCATTTGTCTTCCAGGTCACGTGATCGCTTCTGAAAATTAGAGGTCCATTGCCAATTGCCTCTCGCTTTGAGTGTGACGTTAATAGACACTCTCTCATTCACTGTGTAACGGGTCTATCCGAGAGCCTCCAACTAATCATCTTCTTCCTACTAATAATTTCTTTTAAATATTGTTCTATTGAAAACTTTCTTGTGAAGAAGACGACAGGGTTGATGTAAATGAAGGATGATATTTAAGCATTAACTTTTAGGTACGAAAGGTTAGTGATTAGTGGAAAAGTAGCTGTGAGTCGTCATAGAGAGTTGTTTGATGACTAATTGATGAATAATTAAAGACTGTTGATTGGCAATTTAGTGAAGAATTTGGGTTAGATTAGTATCAACCGTAAGTCGAACAGTAAGTGATTTAAATTATAACTAAATATTAAATATCTGTTCTATCGCACTTTTGCTCCTATATTTAATTAAAGATGCATTTCCTACCCTGGGCTGTTAGCTTTTGATAGAATAATAAACTAGATTTGTTTGACTGTGGCTGATTTTTATTCTAATCTCCAAACACTGATGGTAGTTTAGAGGACTAATATCCCAACTGTTCTCTTAGAAAGTTTGAGGCCAATTAAATCTATCGAGCTTAAAGTCCTATAATGATATAGGAAATTTTAATTTTTTTATTCTTCATTTAAAAATATGTAATACAAAATAAAATTCCTACATATAAAAATGATCTGTAGAACAATTGATTCGGCTGATATGCTATAGATTATAATATAAAATTTAGAAAATTTTAATAAAAATTTATTTTTCTCGATTTATATGTTTAACTTTAGCTTATACACGTTTTAATTGAAAAAAGAAGTTATTGTAGGTAACGCTCTCTCTTATTTGCTATTTCCTTCGATCGGTTTTTTTTTCAAGTTACGCTCTTTGTCCAGCGATATGAAAGTTTTTTTTTATGGTAGAAATGAATTAAATCGTTCTTTCTGCTCCAAGGCAGTTTAATGTCCGGCCTCTTTCGAAAACCCGCCCCAACATTTGATGAGATCCATCGCATGAAAGATACCTGCTCACAAAAGCGAAGTAAAATATTTAATTACGCTTTCCGTAAAAAAGCAGGAACTGAAATATCGCTCTAATGAATTTTTTATCTACCTTAAATAAATTTCATAATAATTGATGTCTAAATCTTAAGATTGGTATATTTTATTTTGTTTATTCAAAAAACATTATTCAAAATTTGGTTTTTATTATTTATATAAGTAAATAATAAAAAATGTGCTTCTTGAAAAAGCAACGTAATTTTATATCAGAAACGAAATATACGGACTAGCCCATAAGTGATTCATTCATTTCGAAAAGAGCTAAAAACTCACAAAGTTTGCACTGTTTATTCTGGGGCATGGAAAATCCCCGCCCAGTTGTGACAATTGAAAGACATTCAACAAACATCAATGTTTCCTGTGCAGTGTCACAGCTTTCTGGCCATATTTTTTCGCTGAGAAAACAGTGACCGGTCAATGTTACCTTGATATATTGCAGTTGTGATTGTTTCAGCAACTCTATGCTAACTTCAGGGATTCTGTCTCCCAACAAGACGCCCCTCACCACCTCATTTGCTCATTCTAATTCATGATTACTTGAACGGTGAACATTCGCATTGCTGGCTTAGACATATTTTCCGGAAAAACCCAGATTTGAGCCTCTGGTCACCCAGGTCACCTGACTTAATGACTTGTGACTTCTTGTGGAGGTGCATAAAGGACATTGTTTACGTACCCTCTGTTCCGCAATCATTTATCGAGCTTAAAGAAAACATTATTATTCCATTGCAGACTGCTTACAGAACAATTCTACAAAAATGAATGGAATGAGCTCAATTACCACCTGGAAGTATGTCGTGTAGATTGTGTAAAAACTTGTTAAGTTTGTGGTTTATTTCTTATATCTGTAATGTTCGTACGTCTAATACTTTTAAAAGTGTAGTTACCGCAAATTAAGGAATCATTTATGCTAAAACCCTGTATACTACTTTTGCATTGAATGTACGGGGAAAAAATGACCGTTGTGACGTTTGAGAAAATTAGTGGTATCATAAGAGTTATAAATTTGAATATTTGATGTATTTACGTCACTGAAATTTATTGCAGTATATATATATACAAAGAAGTTATTCAAAATGTTGGTTATTTCATTAGGGTTCAGATCAGGATATTAGTGGGAGAGGAGACCACAACCTATCTCTTCGTTTTTTACTGTATGACTTCCCTTTCTGCTCTCTCTGGGTTGGGGGCGGTTTCTTTTTGACACCTCGAATTACATCCGGCTCGTGTGTGGAGTGGAGTTTTCTCAAGGTCAAATATTGCCGGGGGTGAGAACATAAGACAGGACCCCACAGTATTTAGCTGTGTTCTTGTGCATTGGAACGCTATTATCCTATCCACAAAAAAAAGCCGACTTTCCATTTGTGTGACGCGAAAACGTCATACTGTTTATTCCGGCGTATAACGTGCACGCCTTTTTAACAGAGACATTTTAAATGTATCTAAGTGTGTAATGCTCTTGTCTTTTGAAATATTATTCGATGCTTTTAAACAAAAGTAAACTTCAAAAAATAAATCCTAAAATACAAGAATATAGGGAGGAAGGCAAAATTCTTATAAGGTGTTGCAAGTTTATATAAGGTGTACCATTTCTTTTAAATGAACTTGTAGTGGGTCAATCCGCGAATCTTTCACTCATCCTCTTGGGTAAAATAATTCTTTCTAAGTGCGAGTTCAGTTGAAAACTTTTCTCGGTGATTTAGGCTAATGAGTACTTCTATTTGAACGTTGGCATAAGAGTAGACGATGACAGTAGTAACTGCTAATATAATATAATAAATTACTTGATCCTGAATAGTTTTTAAAATTTGGTTATATTCTGCAACATTACTCCAAGACAGAGTTTAAATTTTTGAAAAGAATTTTATGCGTTCAAAGTTCATATATATATGCGTGTGTATTACATTAATTAAAACATAAAATTAAGTAAAATAAACTTAAATTATAATTTAGTTAATGTAATTTAGAAATATATAATGCGTTTATTTTTAAAATATTATATATTGACAGTACAAAACAAACGAACAACATTAAAAGGGATGATCCATCACAAGTGCAATTAGACGGCCAACCGCAGGGTAACATCTCAATTAGTTACAGACATCTCGAATATCGCAGCAGCAAACGGCTGGAGCCATTTGCTCCCTTTATATCACTCATAAGCGCTGACATTTTCGAAGCCCTCATCCTGGCACGTTCATATGGCTGTCAATCACACTCCACTTCGATAATTATTCTCTCAATGCACCAGTAATAATGAAGGATAATGACGTCGAGTCATTCCGTTCGCCGAAGAAATGAAATATGGGAGGACATCTTCGAAGAAACAACCTACCGATATGATCCGACAATTTGCGGATTAAGTTACAAGCTATTGCAATTTTTCTTCCTCCCTGTAGATTTAGAACCATTTTTTTAAAGAGGATATGTTCAAAAATCCTTTTTTTTAAAGGAATAATAATGCCTGCGTGCTTTTTTTTCCAAAAGAATCATATTACCTATCTCAATTTGTCGCAGAAAGCGCAATTTACGCAACTCCTACAAAATGTCATTGGATCTTTGAGTTTGAAGTTATATAAATATGTATATGGATGTTCGTCTCATGTGTATGTATGGTGGTATAAATACATTGTCGTACTGGATTGCTCGTAAAATTGGTGCAGTGAACATTACTGTGTTATTACGGTGTTAGTGTGGTAGGAAAGGTTGCATGAGATCAGCATTATTTGTTTTTCGAAAATTGTATTACAAACAACTTTTGGAGTTATTTACGATTCAGGAAACGCTATTTGATAATTGTAGGATAAATATTATTTTACTCCTTATCTGAAATCTATTATTTTGCAATTTAAATTGATTTTTTCTAATTTCTTTTTTTATTATATTATATATATATATATATATATATATCGTTCAAATTTTCAGTCATTAATAAAAACTTCCACTGAAGTTCACATACATTTTTTAAACTAGTAGCGGGTGAACTTGATGTTAATACAGTTCTTTTATATGAATTTATTAATTACCTTTAATTAACTACAGTAAAATTTTTATTTGCTTACTTTGCAAATTTTTTTATATATTACTAGTTTATCAGCATGATTGACACAATTTCTATTCTAATGGGCAAAATATTAGCTTCAAATAATAATTAGGTCTTCAAAGCTATAAAAAAGAAGTGTTCAGCTATGTTTAAATATGTCATAAGATAAATTTTTATCACAATTATATGTGGTATTCACAATAATTATTTATTAATCTCTTCATTTCCATGTATATAAGCTGACTCAAAAAATAAACAGCAAAAAAAGCATATTTTGGGAGGGGAAATGTTATAGTAAAAAAATTTGGATTGAATCTTGCAGTAAAATGCAAAAGTCGAAACAAGTGAACTTTGCACAAACATGCATAGGGCTGTACAATGCATTCAGGACCCAAGAAATTTTCCCTTTAAGCCTAACTTCATTTAAAAATTCATTAAAAATCATAAATGTAATGAAATCTTATGAAATATATCGTTAACAATAATTCCAAATTCCATAAGTTTCAAATTAAGATGACATCAATGTTACCACGGGCCTCAGAACGGGCAAAACGCAATTCGCAAATGATACCGTGTTCTCTGAAATGATCACATGTGTGTCATCATGGACCTGAACGGAATAATGCGATAAATATAAAACAGGTTCGTTTCAGCATTTGTTATTTCTTTCGTTCATTAAGATGTGACATTTTTTGGTGCTCATTTCTTCATTTACTTGACCCAAATTTTTGGGAATGAGTGGTCGGTGGCATTTGAAAGACACTAATTGAATAGATCAGTTGTGGAGGACGACCTGAAGAGGTTTTCCAAGCCATAAATGTAAACCCTCCGATCATCAGCCGCAGGTGGAGTCAATCAAATTGAGCATACAGTGTCAAGAAGACCTAGCATTCGATGTCCTAGTGCAGGGGTGGGTGGACTTCTCTAGGGTACGGCTACTTCAAAGTTTCTTAAGGTGGTGGCAGATATAATTCCTTAATTCTTAATTCCATGGTCAGTAAGACGCGATTGTATTTCCATTATATTTTCATATAATCCGATGATTTAATCCATTCTTTTAGACATTTTGATTTATTGAACAACACACATATAGAAGACATATTTACAGCACAAATAACATTACATAACTCTGACTCTACAAGCTAAGCTCACAGTATATGACTTGCGGCGCCATCTATTTATTTAACATTTAATTTACAACAGTGGGGGTCAGTGGCATAGATGTGAACATTAAGTATCAAAATTTTATGTTTTCTTTTCTTAATGCATGTTTTCGTGATTTAGTTTTCCCTTTTAAGTATGGCATAGCTATTTTTACTACAAAAAACATAAATAACACAAAATTGGCAAATTGAATGCTTGCATTATTATGAGTGAGGACGAACTCAAAGCAACGAGCTGAAAACATGCGCGATTCGATAAATCCGAAAAAGATGCATTTACATAATTTATTCGCTGTCGATTCTTTCGGCATCCCAGGTAATGACAACCACCTAAGATACCAGTCTCGTGAAAGTGCGGGATGTCTCCTTAGCCTATCCTGTGTTAGCACGGGAAGAGCTGATCAACATTTATTCTCCTCTTTAGTCAGGGTACGGGGAAAAGTTCATATATACTCCTGGGATCGCAATGCGATCATTTTTTCCTCCTCCAGCGGCAGTGAGCTTGTTAGCCGTCTTCGTTCGTTTCCAAAGAAAAAACACGTTCACGTGTCTTCTACACATTTATCAAATCATTTTGTAGAGATCCTTCAATCACATTGCGGGTGTGAGAGATTTCGAGTTAGAAACATAAATTTCTGAAGTTAACAAATTTTATTTATTCTTTTATACTTATGAGAATGTATGAGGATTAATGTGAGAATGCACACTGATAAATAAAACCGAGGAGCAAGCAAACTTATTAATCTTACTATTTAAATATAATCACTTATCTATTCTTCTGAACACTATTGCAACAAAAGTTGCTTAATCATCAACTGTAAGGTGGAGGGCTTCCCTTTCACTTAATCCTTCCTTCTCGAACTTATAATACTATGTACGACCTTTGGTCGCTCACACTATGCCTGCCACTTAGAATCAATTTTCAACCAACTTCATGTTTAGCACTTAAATAGAAGCTTGCATTTATATAAAATCAAATCTCCTCCACGAAAAAATATTTTTAGCTAAAATCAGAGTAAAAAAGAGTATTTTTCAGAAGAGGATTAGTGGAAGCCCGAATAGAACCCGTTACAATATGCTTAAGTAAACACAATCGCATTGGCTGTGAAAAGCCGGTTCTTCAGTCTAGCTCGTGTCGGTGTTCCATAAATATTTTTTTTAGTTTAAGCGTGTTAAGTCTTAGTAAAGGCCGTTACCCCAAAATGTTTTGGCGGTCCCCCGGTCGATCGAGATTGACTCAATGCCCATCACTGTCCTAGAGTTAAAAACACACGTGAGAACCGTTATCCCGGCATCACTCGCGTGAAAAGAACGACCTAAAGTTCTCGCGCAGGGTGTGTCATACCTAAGGCTGTTGACATTATGTTTTTACCGAAAAATTTGTATACAAAGGTTAAAAAGGAAGAAAAGTAGGAAATACATCATGTTTATTACATTTTTCCCACGTAAATTTAGTTTTTTTGTTCTTTTTATAAGGGCATTCAGTGCATTGCTTATGCACTCATTTAATCTCATCGTGAGTGTGTGCAATGTTTTTACTGGATATTATTTATTTTTTAATCTGTATCTTTTTCAAACTAAACATATGGGAGAAAACTTCTCTATTCTTTAAATTTAAAAAAAAAATGGAATTTCTTTTTTATTTTCTCTTATTTTGTTCCTGCGGTAGGTTTTTGTTTTGTTTTGAAAAGCTCATCTGAAAGTGGATAAGATATGGTACCAGTTGTCTCCTTTAAAATTACGTTCTTCTCAAATGTTTTTGTGTCTCTACACATAAAACATTTATTTTCAACAGTGTCTCCCTTTTTTAAATCTGGACAGATTTCAGTGGCGGAATCATACTTGCTGTTATACTCTTCATCATTTTAATTTTCCTCATCATAACCGCGAAGAGAATTTCTTCATCCAAAAATACTGTTGTACTATATCTATTAAATACTATATCTATTAAATTACTTAAATATCGCTTTTCTTTACCATAACTACAATTATACGCCATACCATAAGAAAGATTTAAAACGTGTCCATGCATTCAGAACTGTAACGGTGATTCCCGCGCAGGGTATGACATACCCAAAGAGGCGATTCCAAAAAAATATATTTAAAATTCACCTACAAACTAAGATCCCTCAAAGGATGTGACCTTAAAGTCATTTACAAGAGAAAATATCCATTTTTCAAAAAAAGTTTAGAAGCAGCGTTGAAAAAAGTTTGATGGTGTGTATGACACAGTCTGCGTGAGAATTGCCAGGTTATTTATGTCTGGAAGCTCGGCGTTATAAGACGAATGCATTCTATTATTTTTCTTCGAACATTAGCGTCATCAGTTATAGTGATACCCCGACGAACTGTTTGCAAACGCTGCATGAAAGGCGTCTGTTTTCTAGACGATCAACATATCGAGTACCATTTAGGTCATCACACAGAAGGCATCAGACACAGTGGGCTCTGGATCACATTCATTGGACAATGCGTCAATATGCCAATGGATTAACTGTTCACCCACAAGCCGTTGTTTATGCAAACAATGTTTCTCGAAAGATATGTCAAGTTTTTGGAAATCTACAAATTCCAAGAATTTTATTGCTATTGAGGTGGCGGTTCTAGTTGACGCTTGCGCCATTGCCCTTTGAATCACTATTCGCGGTTTATTGGGAATATCTGTTAGATTTCGTATGGATTTTTAATGCATAATTTACCAAAAGTGTCAGGCTGTGCTGCCATCTAGTGTTCAACTCGTGTGTCATCAATGAGAAGCCTCTGGCAGGGGTATTTGTTTGAACCACTGACCTGACGATCCACTGCTACACCATGTGTGTCTTAGACGACTGAGACGAAAATGAATCCCTATTAAGGCCAGTTATTTATTGATTTTACTCCTGTCCTTAGTTGTTTGTGACATGCCGAAGAAGGTTCCGCTACAGACGCCATTAACAATTTACTGCTTTCTATCCTTATATTAGTGGTACCCACCTCACCCTTTCTTCTGTCTTTATCAATTGTTATCGATAATTGATCGTCACACTGAAAAGACTCCGTGACTAATGTTCATTACATGGTCGGCGTTCAAGATGGCGGGTGAATAGACCACTAAGAAAGCATTCCTGCCACACTTAAAGGAGACCCTTTTGTTCCTTTGATTGTAGAGCGCAACCTCTGAGGAAAGTTGCAATTCTGAGGATTCTGGTTTTCAGTCTCTTTTCAACACTATGATGATATACCAATAACCATTTTTCGTAGCGTTTCACGGCCGAATTTCAACTAACCTTTCTTAGAACTGCAACTCTCCTTCAAAAGGTTTTCCAAATCTTACTGTAAAATATTTTTGTGAGTTCCAAACTCCTGGGCAACACTCGGGAATCGGCCATCCTCAAAATTGCTAATCATTTTACCATATGCAAAGTGGATTAGGCAAGCAATTGTTTTTCTTTTCCAACTAGTCTGCAGAGGAAAAGTTACCTTTTGTCTAGATAAGTAAGTGTAAAATAAAAAAAAAATCAAATAAAATCTTCTGCTCTTAAGCAAACCACTTAAGCTTTAAAAAATGGAAATATATTGCTATATTTCTTTTTTGTCAACTTCCAGAAAAGGTTGAAAGTTCCTAGAACATTGACTGTGTCTTTGGTAAATGTTTTTTATCGTTCTACATTGTTGTGGGCTGGACATCTACTTATGACCGAAATCACAGATACGGGCATAGGATAAAAACGCTTGTAGATTTTTGTAATTATTTAAATCGACAATGTCGTAACAACATTGTTTTATATGTAAAATTAAGATATGAAGAGCAGGAAAAGAAAAGAAAAACCTGAAAATTTAAAGTATGCATTGTTCGCGTAGAAAGCTAAAAAAAATTTATTAAAAAATAACATTATTTTGAAACTTTTTTAATTTTAGACACATTTTTTTATTTACAAGAACGCTGTTTGAAGTTACAATCATGAGAAAATTCATATATTATACAGGATATTTTTGCTTCCTGTATCATCTTTCTATTGAGATAGCTATTTATTGTATATGTATTTAATGTAGTTTTTTCTATTAACGCGAAAAGAGCCTCACTTAATACGAAAATATTTCCCTTCTGGGATTGAATAAAAGGAAAACATAAGCTGGATCGGACTTTCCTACTGTATCATCGGAAGAATTCGTTGCAGTAGATGATGCTTGTAAAGAACCAATTAAAGCAGACAAAGACATTTTGGAGTTTGTTCAAATCTCAAAAAATATTATTAATGCAGATTCCAACGACGAAAATGAAATTAATAATGCTGATCCTGTTCCCACATAATCCGAAACGAGGAACACCATCAAAGGTATACGCAGATATTTTAGAATTTAATTTCAGAGGTAGAATGAATAATAAAATGGACTATATCCAACAACTTGATGCTTAACAATGACAACGCAAAAAAAAAACTCAAAAAAAAAACTGATTATTTTTTAAAAACTTAATAAATGTTTTAATTTTTAAAAAGCTTACATTTTGTATTAAATTTGTTTAAATTCTTGTAATTGTTTTTGTTTAATTGATTTTTATTTAATACGTGCATTTATAAACACTATGTAAATAAAATAAACTTGGTTTTGTTGATATATATTTGCAACATCATTTTACTCGAAATCCTGTTAACACGAAAAAAAATTTCAGTTCCGTGTTAAGCGATTTTTTCAATGTATTTATATACAAGGGTGATCAAATGAAAAGGTACGAAACGACACGTTGGTACAAATATAGACTTTATTCAAAATATACACCATAGCTGAGCACAACGATCCCACTGATGAACAAGCCGCAGATTCCTTGTTCCAGAATTCCTGTGGCTGTGACGAGACCAGTCCTTCACAGTGTCCTTGAGTACGTCGTCCGAGTTGAAGCGCTTTCCTTTCAGTGTTTCTTCAGTGGACCAAACACATGGAAATCGCAGGGTGACATGTCCGGACTGTAGACGGATGTCCAACGTCTCCCATTGGAACTTGTCCAGTTCCATTTGTGTGACTCTGGACGTGTGGACGCGCTTATCATGGAGCAGAACCACACCCTCCGTGAGCAGCCCCGGTCTTTGTTCTTGATGGACCTGCGTAGGCGTCGGAGTGTCTCACAGTACACATCGAGTTAATGCTTTTTCTATGCTCGAATAATTCTTGCTCGCATCATTTGATGCGCTTTTTATAAAAACTTTGCTCTCTCCTGCGCATGCGGCACCGCGCATGATCCGATCCCAGTCAAAGTCTCCAATGCATCCCGAATGTCTCGCTACATTCTCCTTGGCGAATATGCAAATATATAACTGTTTCATTTTTATGTCGTTTCGTACCTTTTTCATTTGATCACTCTTGTATATAATATGAAATAATTCACTATTTATTGAATTCATGATGGTCTCGATCCGGCCAAGTATCCGCATGATAATTATTTTTTTAGTTTACCCTCCCTTAGTTTACTTTTAACCCTTAAACAATTGCTTTATTAGCACACTTCCACATTTCCATTTGAGCACGTGTGGGATTTGGTTAGTTTGCCTCTCCCTCGTGATCCGCGTCCTGCTGCTTCAAAAGACGAACTTTTGCTGCGCATACAAGCAATATGGAATTATTTTCATTTAAAATCTGTTTGACTCCATGCCCCATTGTATAGCAGCACTTATTACAGTGTTTGCTGACTGCACCAAATACTGATTTTGGAAACTTAACACTGTTTTTTTTCTTTGAAAATTTCGTCATTTATTTGTACTAATACATGCCGTTTGTGCATTAAATTTCATTTATTTGGGATGATTCCTTCATGATATTGCATTTGTTACAAGCAGCAGTATATATATGAACTCTTTAGAATATTTTTAGCAAAGTCTATGTTATAACAAAACTATATAGAAGTAAATAATTTTTTTAAATATTTCCCATATATATATACTCGAAAGTTATTGATTTGCATAAGGAGAATGTGATTTATATTTTAATGTAGTTTTTTTAAAACCATATTCACTCAACTTAGGTTTGAGTTCTTTACTGAAAGCTAATGATAATGCTTTTCTTTGAGTTATTGATTTTGTGACACTGTTATGCGTAAAACAGCGTTTCCAAAAATAAGAACATCGATTGTGAGTGCACCAGATTGCATTTATTTGACGGGAAAGCTTTTTCAAGCAAATGAAGCCTTTTATTTATTTTAGCAAGAAAGATCGGAAAGAAACAGATTGATTCTTATCGCTATACTAGTTACCGATACTGCGTATGATTCTTTCTATTGCTTTATGAACAACGTCATCGGTTTTATGGCTCAGATAATTTCCAAGTACTATTGCTTTTATTTCTCTCTGAAGAATTTATGTTCGGGCTTACATCATTTACCGAAAAAGAAAAGCGTCATGAACAGTGTCTTATCAGAGATGTTATTTGTATTTAATAAAAGAGAACACAATAAAATTAAAGAGGTATTGTGGTAATTTTTACGACTGTTTCATTTTCGATTTCTGGCATTTCTCTGTATCCAGTTTATACATGTATTTTTAAATGCCTTATCTTTTATATAAAAAGAGAGAGAGAGTAGTGAAAATTGTGTGATTATAATTAATCTCTAACCACTAATTTTAGTGGTGTTGCCTTTCATTAGTAAGAAATTCAAGTTAAAAAAAAAGAAACATTAAGGATAAATGGATTTTAATTTAAAAGTCTTGTTGCTTTATATTTACAGATAAATGCGAATATGTCGATAAAAATATTTATTTCTTATTTTGTGCACAATAATTCGTTTTACTTAAAATGTTATTCTAATAAACTTTTATATTTCATAAATTTCTCTCATGTTTTTTAAACATTTTTTTTGAGCGCGCCGAAACATTTTTTTTTTATCTGTGTATGACAAATGACTTGAATGGGATGGAGGAATAATAATTAACTTCTTTTCTCAACAATGTAGGGTACACACGATTTTACGAGAAAATTGGATTTTATTTGTTTTTCAGAATTGAACTTTAATAATTTCTTTATTATCATACAGAACAAATGAATAAAGATTAAGTTTTCCAAGAAAAAAATCCAATCTGCATCAATGTATTTTGATAATCTTTATTTCTTTTGTTCGCTATATTTATTTACATAGAAATAAGTTTTTATTGCAAATAAATTGAAATAAATTAAAAAAATATATAAACGGTATGGAAAATTTGAAAATTCAGTTCCTGTGTAATCTTGTGCTGTTTTGCAATTATAACTAAATGTATACATTTTTTCAACAGATATGCTTATATTAAATTATTTAGCAAGCAATTTTTTCACTGTGTCAAAAATTTACGTTTATTTTATATTTATATGTCTTGTTCATTTATTACAAAAATCTTATTTACAACTATGCTTGTACACTAAAATAATTTGGAGAGAAAACGTATTCAAAATATTTCGATTAAGAATATGCAAATTATATATCTAATCGCTTCTAAAGAGGATTTACACTAAAATGGTATGTCTAGTAAGAGATATAATACAATATACTTCGCACTTATAAAGATACAATAATACAAAGATATAGCCTTTGTTTGCCATTTTATATCAACAAAATTACATTGCGTTACCCATGCGAAATAATGAAAATCTATCAAAACGAAATGTTTCTTATATTCAGTTTTAATATTTATGTTTAACATCTTACTGATACAGGAGTAAATAATAATGAATAATTCAACAAAATGGCGTAAATAATGTTTAATAATTCAACAAAAATGTATACTTAAAACTGAATCTTAGGGCATATGTAAGCTCTTAATTAAGTATTTCACAATTCATTCTTTTAAATCGCTATTTCATAAATTGTTAGCCAAATAAAAGGACCAATGCCAATACAACAATAATTACTAATACAGGAGTAAATAAAAATGAATAATTTAACAAAATTGCGTATAAATAATGTTTAATAATTCAACAAAAACGTATACTTAAAACAGAAGCTTAAGGCTTATGTAAGCTCTTAAATAAATATTTCACAATTCATTCTTAATTGCTATTTCATAAATTTTAAGCCAAGTAAAAGGACCAATGACAATACAATAATAATTTTGTTCCATAGTCCTGAGCAAGTGCATCAGGTTTAACGATTTCCCATTTCCAGATTTGGTAACCAATACCAGATCCCATTTTCAGATTTGGTGACTAATTCCAGATCCCATCTACAGATTTGGCGACTAAAAGTTTTTACAACCCTAAAGCGAAAACGCTCATGGTAAACACAAATACAACATACAAAAAAGATTAATTCATCAATGAATTAATGATAGTTTAAAAAACTATGGAAAACACGATTTTATTGTAGATCGAGCTAAGAAAGTGAAAAATGAAAGTTTAAAAAAACTAAAACACACGCTTTTATAGTCAGTCGAATTAAAAGTAAAAAATAATTCTTAATACAAGAATAAAATGATTAAAGAGAAAATTAATGTCATTGCGGTAAAAGCGTGGGTTGCTTGATATCATTTGTTATACTTTCTTACTAGTTCTATTCCGAAATGAAGAGTTAGTGTAAAAATATAGTACAAAGAATCCCACGCTCTTACCCCAATGGCATTAATTTTCTCTTTAATCATTTCATTCTTGTATTAAGAATTATTTTTTACTTTTTAGTTCGATTAACTATAAAAGCGAGTTTTTATGTTTTATTAAATTTATAATTTATTTTTCTCTCAAACTATGGACCGTACAGGTACGCTTTTTTGTGTGTGTTCTCCCAGTGAGGATTTAGGCTGTGCAAAATTTAGATGCCATCTTTGGGACACTCTATATTGCAGGGGCGGGCAGACTTTTCCAGGGTACGAGCCATTTCTAATTTTTTCAAAGTGTGTTGCGGTCCACCCAGTATCAGTTGCACACACTAATGGGTAAGGGCAGGGTCTACGGGTCTGGACTATCCTCTATGGCCCATAATTCTTTTTCGATCGATTATAATCCCATGTAAATAGTGCGTAAAATTTAATTCTTTGTCATTAATAATTTTTATTAATGAATGCTAATTATTTATTCCTTACTGTTCTTTGTTCCCGACAATCTACTAAAATAAAAAAAAAATGTTTGCTATCGTATTGGGGTAGGACATGAGAATGGTACACATTCGACCCTAGACCACCACGCCCCATCCCCTTTGAAAAATTAACCAGTGCTCCCACTGACCATGGTCGTAGGTGTGGTGAAATAAGGAAAGAGTCAACAATATTTATTATAACTTAATAATAAATACGGAATATGTACTTACCTAAGTAAATAAAATGAATAACTCATTTTTTTGGAACATCGTTTAAAGCAAAACGCAAGATACAAACATTATCATAATAGCAACAATTCTTTTTCTAATGATGCATTTATTGTCAAACAATTCAAAATACATTAAAAAATAAAACATTTTCATCTAAAGTTAGTTCTCGTAATTATAGTCAGTAGAAGCCTTAGTCTGTGTACTGTCAACCAATCTTGAATATTTCCTTATACAATTACTAACGTCTAATATTCAGGCGGTCACTCCAAATTGTCTTAGCGATCCACCGGTCGATCGCGATCGATGTAATGCTCACCCCGGCTATATTGCTTATAATCAATTTCTTCTAACTAATATCAGAAAAGATACATTACAAAAAATTATAATATAAAAATAATTGGATATGTTTATCAAACATTGTTTCTTTCCTTGTAAATAATAGGATCAGATTTTATAATTCATCATTTTCCCACAATTTCTTGATCCACGGTGAATTGGATACGACGGCCAATTTCTTGATACTAATTTAATGAACTGAGCCGGAAGATAATATTAATAATGGAATTTATGATAAATTTAACTAATTTTATTGGATCATGTTAAAAAGATATGACTCTTAAATGTCGTTAACAAAATTATATTATTTGTACTTTTGTTCTAATTTAATATTAATCTTAATAAACTAATGAAAATGTGTATGATATTATGGAAAACCCCACGTAAAAAAATTTCTTAATCTTTTTACTAGTTAAAATTTTAAAAATATTGCATTTGGGAAAATTTAATTTCCCGATTTTTAAGGCATTACTTCTTTTCCATGCCCTACTATTCGTTTTCACTCATATATATATATATATATATATATATATATAATATAAAATTTTCAATCAATCGTTAATAAAATACTTTTTATTCATGCATTCAAGATCAAATACATTTTTTTAAAACTTGTCGTAGATGACACTCGAAGTTAATACAGTTTTTTCAACTATTAATTCATTAATTAAATTAAAAAATGAATAAATAGTAATAAACAAAAATAATAGCCCAACAACATATATATAAATGAAAATCGTTTGCTTTGTCCCTGTAGCGCAAAGGATAGCGCGTTGGATTTTTACTTCAAAGGTTGTGGGTTCGAATCCCACTTGGGATGGTCTAATTTCTGAGACTGGGATTTCTTTTTTACTATACTATTTTATTGGAATAATGAAATTTTATTCATCGATAAAAAGAAGAAACAAAAAATATTGTCCAACACCATACATAGAAAGGAAAATGGAAAATTGCAAGGAAAATCGCTTTCTCTATTTTGTCACTTAATATTGCGATTGTGTAATACGCATTAGATATTTTATATATTAATTGTAACTATTTAATAAGAAGTAACTAAAATAAAATTTTTCTTTGTTGACCTAAGTAAGAATTGACTTAATTTTTTTATTTTATGCGTTGAAAGTAAGGTCATTTCGGTATTTTATATTTCGGTAAGGTATTTCGGTACTATTCAGGAAAAAGTTAAATATTTATTCACAATTAATCAAAGCTTGTTTCCCCAGAAAAATTTGATTTTAAATAAAACAACTATCATGCATACTCAAACACATACCTATATATATTTAAAAGAAAATCAATTTTTCTTCATCATTATTTGATCTCCGGATCTAATACGCCAACAGGCATACAATTTGGCAGGCATACTTTTATAGAGTAGAGAACCACTTTGAAGGTGTTTTGCGCGGAAATTCGTTTTCGTGTATAAGAACAAAAAATCACATTTTTCACTGTTATAGCATTAGACTTGAAAATTAGTTTATTGTTTCTTTTGTTCAGTTTGAGTAGAAATCCACAAAGGACTGGTTTTACGAAAATCAACTGCGGGGGCTTTATAGATAAAATCTCTCGAGTTTGAACTATTACACGTACAGATTTGAAATTTGGAAACCATGTTTATTTTGTTCAGTAGAAGTCCACTTGAAACGGTTTTTTTTAAAAAATATGCTCTAGGGTCAGTTAAGGGGGCTATGCTTCCGTTTTGGAAAGTTAAATTCTGCCCTTTTTGAATCAAGAAGCAATAGTTATAAAAATATTTTTGAATTTCTAGGTATATATTATCTAGGACCCATAAAAATGCACACTTATAAAGAGTATATAGTCGTACAACATCTTGAAATGCACTGTGAATCATGCGGGTGAATGCTAATATTATATATATATAATGTAATTAGGACATTATGCATAATCTAGGGCATAGTTTCTCAACGTGGGCTATAACGCCCCCTTGTGGGCGTTTAAGGCTTCCAGGGGCAGTAAAAAACGAGAAAATTAGGGGGCGTTGAGATGACACAGAGGGGTTTGGAAAGATTAATCAATTATAGTCTAAAAATGTGACTAAAAATACGTGCTTATTATATACTAACAAAAGTCAGCTTTAATACTGTTTACCTTATGTTGATTGTATGTATTTAAATCATTTTTATGTCACATGTACGAAAATTCAAATATTTCGGTAGTTCGGGAAGTGGATGAAAAACTTAAGGATTACATTACATTCTGACCTACATTAAATTGAATAATATAGTGCATTTTTATTTCTGTAGTGCACGTGTTGTCTTTGTCTGTGAGCAGTAGGAAAAATGCTTCGTCCACTGCATTTCATTTCGTATATATCCAAGAAACATAATGAAATATGTTAACCAGGAATTAAAAAGTGATTCTTTAAGGACTAAAACTGTCAATTTATATTTATTTTGAAAGCAATAGTTTATTACGAATTACTTCGTATCATCAAAACCCCTGCCTGTCTTTAAAACAGGTAAGCTAAAACTTTTATTCCACTGTTTTAAATGAAGGAAAAACTCAGTAGCATTTCAATTCCAACAATGCCCTTTTTATGAATAAAATATATAATATTACTCATTTAAATATATTTGTGGCAATAGCTATTTCAGACTTGCAATTAAAAAAATTGGGGCTTTAGAAAAAAATTAAATTTAAAAATATGTTTTCTATTTGCAATAGGATACTTTTTAAAATTTAACTCTTTTTTTTAACATATATTTACCAACTTGTTTCTATCTTGTGTTTTACCATGTGCACTGTTATTTCTGTAGGGTGGGAGGATGAGGTATCGAGAAATATTCGCAAGAAAAGGGGGTGGTATCAATATATTTACAAGAATAGGGGACTTTAGTTCAAAAAAGGTTAGGAACCTATGATCTAGGGGCTTCATTTATGTATTTTTGAGTTTTATTCTTTCAATATCTTGCCCACTACATGGTAAGTGATATATATCACAGTTATATTACATAAACGTATTAAATTAATTTCATTTTCCATTTACAGACAGTAAGGTAAAATATCAATATGAATAATACAATACTAATTCTTTTTATTAAGCATTATTTTTCCTGACAAAGAAAATTAAAATTTCACGAAAAAGTGTTTATGAAACAGCAGGAATAGTAACAACGATACACACTTAAAAAAAATCGAAATTTACAAATAAGGAAAAAATACACATACAAATGTTCATGAAACACGTAGAGTAAAATATACCTTTTGCGAGCTCCGTTCACTATTGAAGTAGCAATATCTTCTGGAACAACTTTAGATTTCATCCCAGCTCAGTCGAGAGAAAATATTTCTCTAAGAAAGACTGGCGCAGTTAAAGGCCGAATTTAAGCCTCTAAGCGCTCCGTAGTGTTTCCGCTCCTCTATAATCGAGATGGCCTGCTGTGTCGAAAATGGCGGAGAGCAGTCGCTTTGTACTGGGGTTTTATTGTCCTCAGCGGATTATTTCGATGGGAAAGCTAGGACTAAAATAGTATCTGTCAGAGTCGTGAATTTTCTCCTATGGACTTTTGCAGGTGAATTGGACTTTACAAAAATTGGTTCTGCGAGCTGAAATTCTTTGTGTTTGCCTGAGCATGAAGATAAAGGGGATAAATCCATAAGCGCGCGCAGATACGGAATATGAATTTATTACTATTTAATTCCGTTGCTCAGATAATATAGATTTAAAGACTATTTCTACACTTATATTTGTAAAACTTTAGACAATTGAATAAGGAAATCAATAAAATTTAATTAATTATGTATAATTATTAGGATTTTGGTATTAAAGTTATGCTTTGAAAGCAAATTGCAATTAAGTGCAGCGAAGTTGGCATTGAAATGAATAGTAATGCCCACTTCGCTGGGTTTTTCATTGTACCATATGACTATATAATGTTTTGTTAAACTTCTCCTTTTTTCTAAGTAGTCCTAGCGTTAAGCTTTTACAGTAGTGAAATATATTTCAAAGGTATCGCCTCATGATTTAAAAAAGACAGGTCTTGAATTTCGAAAACGGAAGCATATTTATCTTTTTTGCATCCATAACCAACTCTTCGAAACGATTTTTACAAGCCCCTTATTTAGTATTCCTTCTAATTAAAAACAACAATAACAAAGATATTTTCCAAATTTCAAGTCTCTCAGTCTAGTCTTTCAAAAATGGGAAAATGATATTTTTTTTTCTATAATCCCTTTAACTTCCACCCTGGAAGTTGATTTTCATACAACCCCTTTTCTAGTAGATCCCTATTCAACAAAAGGAGAATGCTTACTAAATTTAAAATTCTAAAGGTGTAATAGTACGTAAACGGGAAGTTTTGTTAGTAACTCTCCATGTGAGTTGATTTCCACAAAACCCTTTTTTTATCGCATCTCTATTCAACAGAAAAAACATGATTGCCGAATTTCAAGCTTGCAAGTCAGATTATCATAAAAGGTATTTTTTACATCTGTAACCTCCCCATCAATCCCCATTTGGAAGTCGATTTTTTCTCAAAACCCATTTTCTCCGGATCTGTACTAAACAAACTAAGCATATTTCCAAACTTCAATTCTCTAGATCTTGTCGCAAAAATTTTCTCATTGGAATTTTTGCTCATAACACATATATGCATGTTTAATTTCAAGTCGGAAAGTCTAATATTTAGGGGGATATCGAGATGAATTAGCAAGTGAGTCACATTTCTCACATTTATACACATAGATTATATTACACCTGTCACGTCGACTTTCGGAAGTACCTAGAATATAGAAATTACAATGTTGATGGCATTTTAAAGTGCTGAAAGTGACCAATTGGAGAACTGTCGCCTCCCGGAGGACAAGATGGAGGGATGTTCTGAGGAAAGCCTTGGCCCACCCCGGGCTGTCATGCTAAAGAAGAAGAAGAATGTTGATGGCACTGCAATTTTTCCAGAGAATTGCATACGTATTTATTCACTTTATCAACTCTAAGCATGTGCTAGATGTGGTGCTGGCAAACCGCGGCCTTTGTATTGACGGTTGCGGCTCTTTAGAATTTTGCCTCTATCAATTTCTAAAAATTATGTCGATGGAAAAAATTTTACCCTTCCCTTTATCTTTTATAAATGTGTATTGAAAAGTGCATTTGTACACATTTGTACAATTGGTTGGCTTAAAACATTTACTCCTTTATTAAATTGTTTAGAGGCAATGAAGTTTAATGAGATACAGTAAAATATTACTTCTGAAGCGGTTTAAGTCTAATTTATTGCTAAAAATGCCAATGAGGTAAGCAAGGTAATTTCCTCCAATATATTTATTTATATGCATGAATTCGGGAACACTCGTAAACGGCAAAAGATGTTTTTAAACCCCAAACAATAATAACAAAACAAATTCCTTACTTTTAACGTGATTAAGGGTTAATAAGAAGAGTAAACTTATTTTTACATGCAAAAACACCCAAAGTCAGCTTTAATTATTAAGTGTAAACATGAAATTCCAAAATAAAGCAATTAAAATATTGATATGGAAATTGTTTTGACATTTGAAAGTTTCTGAACATTATGATATTTATATAATTGTTCTTGAATTGAGTCACATAAACAAATACATTTAGTAGTTCTTAATTTTTGAAAGAAATTTTTACACAAGATTAACTTAAAGTAAATCTTTCTTTAATCAGCGATTCTCAAACAGTGGGAGGCATTTATCTTAGAGGGAGATAACTCTACCAGGGAGCGAGAGCATATTGAAAAGTAAAAAAAAAATATTTAAAAAAAATATTAATTTATTGAAAGTAAACAATAGAAAATACATTCACACATATAATAAAAATTAAAATACTCACACATTTACGCTGATATAATAAACTTATAAATGTACTGCTCAATGTATTTCGTAATTAATTTAACAATACTATAAGAACAAGTTTTATAGCTACCAGTGACCTCATAAGCTTGTCATGTATAAAATTATATACGAAAATTAACACTTATTTTGGTAATTTGTGTAGGTTTTACAATTAATCTCTTTACTTCTAATAAAAAGTTACGCGATTCGCTCCCCAATGCCACCGTTTTCCATGTAGGCACGTGTATGTGATGTAGTGGGAGAGAAGGGAGGGGGGAGTAAAAAGGAATAAAGAAGCAAATCCTCTGAAATGAGTAAATTATTCGAAAACAACACTATCAAGGTCCTTTTATTGCATTCCAAAGTCTTCGGAATAATTTTATGGATACCAGAGCACAGAAAAAATCGTACTTCTGAAAGACGTGTATATACGGGACAATTAACACTTTGGGTCAGCTAGACGTTTATATACGCCAGTGGCATTTAAGAGGTTAAAGTGATATTGTGTGTGCATGTAGCTTTAGAGTCAAAGTATAGTTAGTATTATTGAATTGTTATTGTAAGGAAAGGGGGTGCAATGAAAATTATGATCGAATGTTGGGGTGCAAATATTGAAAGTTTGAGAAGCATTGATTTAAATATTATTAAAAGTATTAAACTACTTCGTTATCATCTTGACTGCAACCACTATCCGACGCTACCTGCGCGTGCGTTAGAATATTAATGACTATTGATACCTTACTTAACTTGTTTCACTTACAGTTTGACTTTTCTACCCTTTAAAAGTTTTCAATCCCCTGCGCTAAAGTATAAAAAGTAGGTAACGAACTATTTATACACAAAAGCATTTTGTCTTCGCTCGTAAAATATATCATGCCATAATTTTTTACGTGCCCATTACACAGACCGATGATTGCAATAAAGAAGTGAATGAAGATTCATAGATTACAGCATGGGTACGTTTTCGTTTTTACAGAAATTGAATTATCTAGTCATTTGATAAATATTCCAAGATATATTTGTTAAAAAGTTAGAAAATAAATCAGTAAAAATGCGAAATATCTTTTGTGCAATATTACGCAATTCCCTAAAGCACAAATTATTTTACCCACTGATCATGATTTCGATAAAGGGAACTGAGAGAGAATGATTACTTATTGTAATACAAAATGTAAGTTTCAGCAAGAAAATAATTAAAAATAGCGAAAGTGTTATAGAAATTCCACAGGGTGGGGGAAACTGGTTTAAACTTTTTAGTACAAATCAAGCTAATGGAAACAGCCTTTAGATTAATTTCCTTTTCGTTTTGTGACGAATCTATACGCGTCCTTCAACTAACCTATGGGGAAATCTTTGGGCTATAAAAATCAAAAGCCCTTTTCTGAAGAAGAAACCGTGATATACAGATGAAGTTTATTATATATAGTTCAGGTTTTCTTGCTGAAAAATGTTAGTTAAAGCTAGATAAGGTGTGATATAAGTTTAAGAGATATATGGAAAAGCATTAATAAGTTAGTGTGAGCGAAGAGACATATAAAGTTAGAATTATTAAGAGATAGATAGTGGGAAATTATTATCCAATAGAAGTTGTCAAAAAATTGAAGGATTACGCATTAGAAGATACGGGGTCTATCTACAGCTCAGGAATTAGTCGTATGTATAGTACGTTTTGATACTTAAATTATTACAGATAATTAAGTGACAATTAGTTACATACCTAGATTTAAAGCAACAATAAGTAAAAGATTGATTAATACAAAGTGGATCAATTTAAAGTATTCTCCAAAAACGCGATTCTCGTCTCCTTACCTGCCTGCTAATCGGAAACATCTCATTTAATCTGATTCATTGAATTGCTTTTGAGTTCTTTAAAGTGCTGAATAAATAATTAGAAATTATCATGTCTAATCGTTCTTCACTTCCTCCTGCACCTTTAGCCGGATCACAGGGTAGACGGGGGGGGGGGTACAGTTTCACAGTGAAATATCTTTAAAGCTAAAACGATTAGGACTAAATATCGGTTATCCCGAAATACTACAACGATCCCGACTAACTACTATGTATTTTCATTCATTGTTTTTTTTCGTAACGAGAAAGGAAAAGCACGAAAAGATGCCCCTTCTGGGAATGAATAAAATACGGAAAACACCTTGCGCGTAAAATAAATTTAAGAGGGATGGGAAATGAAAAAGAA
This sequence comes from Trichonephila clavata, assembly GCA_019973975.1. Classification (NCBI taxonomy): domain Eukaryota; kingdom Metazoa; phylum Arthropoda; class Arachnida; order Araneae; family Nephilidae; genus Trichonephila; species Trichonephila clavata. The sequence goes on along the minus strand of BMAO01036774.1, from coordinate 28,732 downwards.
ATAGTTTCACATGTTTTATAGAAAGGAGACTAGCTTGACTTTGAAATAGCCAGTGACATGAGTTAATTCTGTTTTTTTAAGCTACTTTCACCCGCCATCCAAACAAACGCCACACAAACACGTCTCATCTCTCATCAGTCAGCTTGAAATTCAGTGAAAAGTAGATCGCAATGTGTGCAAAACCCAGTGAGTTTGGTTCGCATCATTTTTTCTATTTTAGAATAACTTTTTTGCTAGCACAATGACAAAGATTTCAGGGGGAAAGTAAACTTTTATTTCGCTTTAAATGAAGATGGAGCTTCTTATAAGGCTGTCGATCAAAATTAGAAGACAGATTTTGTTATTGCAAACACTACTTTATCAAAAATAATTTTAAAAAGTGTAAATTATGCAAATATTTGAAGGGGTTTTATTAAACACATGCATGTATGCATATGTATGTAAATAACATGTATCCTAATAAATTTCATTTTGTTGAACATGTGGTTTTTTCTTGCGATATCCTTCAACACGAAAACATATTTTAGTCCTCTCAGTTTCATATTAAGGTATTCGACTACTTGTGACAACTTTCTTTAAAAAATGGAGGTATGGAAATTTTTTTGTAGTTTTTTAGATTTATTTAGTACATTTTAAGAAAAAAAGATTAAAATTAAGAACAAAAAAATAAATTATTTCTACTAAAATGGGAAAAATGGTTAAAAATTGACAAAAAATTACATAAACAGTACCCACTCTGTACAAATATCAAATGAACAATGTAGCTGTCATGTATACAGGCGGATATTCTGCACTCTGCCGTTGCTGGATTTGTGACACACTTGAGGTGTGTCATCCCTTGTGGTAGTGGATAAGTGGAGCATATGCTGCTGTAATAAATGATTTGGTAACGTTACTTCTGTTATTTGCGAGTATTTTCTTTCACTTATGTACGAAACGCCCCCTATCGGTTGTTTTTTTAATATTTTTTCTTATCTTAAGTAAATCCCGTGATTTATCGATGCTAAACCTGCAAACTGTATTTTATTTTGTTTTCATTTCTAGGTTTTATAAATTATTAAAATTTTTACGAACTTTTTGCCCACCTGGTATATGTAAACTTATCAGAGGATATTTTGTTTTTATCTAAAAAAAAATGTTTAACTGTTTTTACTTTCTTTCCCAGAGATTCCCAGCCCCGAGTATGACCTGGACCCCCTTTTACCCGTAGACCCTGAAGGGTGCCTCCGGAACAGGGAGGAAGCTGCCGCGAGGGGTCGTCAGTGCCTGCGGAAGTGTGCCTCAGATGCGGATTGCATCAGCTCCAGGAAGAGATGTCTCTGTGATGGATTATGCGGATGGTCCTGCATTAGACCAGGTGAGACGCAGATTAAATGCCACTCATCTTTGTTTAACCGAGGACAATGTAATTGGCATCGCAATGAATATGCATTTGAGTCAATCTATTTAAATTTAAAGTTAAAGAGTATTTCTTAATGATGTTTTGTTGTTGATTGAACGATATTTAAGCATGGAATGTTCTTCAAGAGTTTTGATGAATTGTTTGCTCTTAAAGTTCTATTCCTTTTTTTTTCTCTTTTTGTTTAAGGTATCCTACAACATTGGAAATAGTGATTTCGAAAAAGTGTATAAATGAACAATGAGATATGAGATAGAATATACATATAAAATTGTTTTAAGAACATTATTACAATAAAAAAAATATTTAAATGCAACATTTTTTGGCAAAAAATGAAGAAAAAGAAACTCATTTAAAAAAAACTCTCCTTTTTGGAAAATGCTTCTGTAATGAAATTTGCCTATACTCCAACTTCGGGTTTCGACTAGGATTTTTGAAATATATATTTGAAGAGTTTATTTTTTGGATATTTTAATATATCACAGTAGAGAGAAATTTTAACAAACGGTTATTTTTTAAGTTGATATTAACTTTGAAAATGGGTATTTTTCAAAAATCCTAGTTCTTGAAAGTCTTAGCTATATAGAGACAAAATATTATTATTATAGAAGATTTCCATAAAAGGCGAAGGTTTTGAAAATATATAATTTCTTCATTTTATACCTAAAAATAATTTTATTGTTATTATATTCTAAAATAATTTTACATGTATATTCTAAATGAAGTGTCTCTAAAAATATGAAAAAGTTAAGTCATTTATACACTTTTTCAAATTCACAGTTTTGAAAGTATTCAGATATTTTAATGTTCTCTATTTTTTCTATTAATGTTTTATTTTTCCATAAAACTTCATTTTAAACAAACGATTTGTTCATGTAATTCGTTATAGTTTATTTAATGAAGAAAGACATGTTCATTTTAAGGGGCTCGTTTTTTTTTTTTACCTAAAAAATTACATAGAAAAAAAATCACTTTTTTATAATAGTAGTAATAAAGCAATGACGAAAACTTTTTCACTGTCTTCATACAGGACTCCATCAACAAAAATAATTGAATTATGTATATACACACACATACATGAAGGGAAATTATACAATTCACATAAAGCATGAAAGAAAGAGATAATAAAAGCAAACACAAAATTCAACAAAAAAAATGAAGTAAAGATTCCTGATAGACAAATATTAAAAACGTAACCTATCAAAAGCCAAAAAGCAATTTCGGTCTTAGAATCTGATAAATTGAGTTAAACTAATTTGATGGTACTAACCTTTCCACTTTGCGACTCGTTATATATATATTTAAAGAATCTTGAAAATCTTGATCTAAATTTTTTCATGGTTTCCTCAGTCATTTAAATAACATATTGTATTAAATCGTTCTCAAATAACATATATAATCAACAAATTCATTCGCTTGGTAAAAAAGAGTATTTATATTTATCGGAGTCCTTATATACAATCAAAATACACAAATAAAATAATAGCGTCGGTGAATTTTAATCGAGTAATATGTAAGATTATGATGAATATGTATCTGAAAAAATAATTCTTAGAGAAAAATTAAAGTTAATTTTAAAAAAAAATTCTTTCAAGATATTTATGAAACCATTTTGTTTTAATTGCAAATACAGCAAAAATAGCTTTACCATACTTAAGAAAAAAAATTTAACAAGGTTTTTAAAAGTTGATTTTTTTAATTCTGCTCTTTATTCTATCACGAAAGTTTTAAAAGAACTCCTTCAAGAAACTATTATGCATCTAAATAGTTAATAAAAAATAAATAATTGAAAATAAATTCTTCCGAGATACTATTTTAATGTGCTTGCTTTTACTTTTAACATCAAAAAATGTCCTGAAAATGAACTGGTATCTTAGAGTTCGTATTCTATTACTTAGATTGTAAATATCTTTATTTTTTGTAGCACATTTGAAATAGAAAAAAAAATGTCTAAAAATATTTAATGTATAAGTAAGAATCTAAGCTGGAAGAAATCCAGTACACTCAAATACTATTATTTTGTAGAAACCTCGTGAAACATTATACCAAAAGCAAAGGAATAAGAACAAACATATTAAGGAATATATTTATACTATCTTCTGAGGAATGTGATTGTTACTATTATCTGCCTGCAGCATTTCGAAGAAATACCGCGGGCAGTTGAAACGAAACTCTATTTACGATCTCTGGACTCTTTTAAAATTGTTCAGAAAACCTTTCCGAGTTCTTCAGACAAGTTATATCTTTAAACGGTTCATTCCTACAGGCACTTTTGGAAGAGAAGTTACAAAAGAGAAGCGAAACTTGCCGAGATGTTAGTGTAGAGAATTGTTATTTGTTTTATTCATGTTCCTCATGATTTTCATCTGAGAGCTTCTAAAACGTGAACAAGCATTTCTGATGTTTCTTTTTTAAAAAAAAAGAAGTTTTGGTAAGGTTGTATAATATAAGATCTTCACAAATGAAAAAAAATATTGTTCTTCTTTAAAATATACAATTTATTTCCACTACTTGTTTATGTTTTGGGAGTTTTATTTCACGGTGAGCGTCTTTTCAGTTTGCCTTGAACTACGAAAGTATTATTGGGGGTATTCTTTTTAAAAAATAGATGATTCAAACAATATTTTTTTAAAAATTAGATATCAATTAAGACTGCAATTAGAAATACAAAGATATACATTGTCGCCGTACCTCTGCATCATGATGGTTGAGTTGGAGATCTCGCTCAACATTGACATTCCTAGGGATCCGAACGCAGCACGGGTGGAGAAGTCATTGAATCAAATTCTAAATGATTAAAAACATGAAATAAACACTTTACTTTACGCAGTACAATAACATTAATACGACTGCCATGAACTTTAGACGTTCATGTTTAATAATTAATCACAGGAGGTAGCACAGCACAGTGCTGTTGAGCGTATATAAAGGGTGTGTGAAGGCTTCGGAAAACATTGCAATGTTTGGTGTAATGCAGAAACGGATTGATGTACCGAAGTCTAAAAGGGTATGATTATTGGCTTTCGGGCCAATGGCGGAAGCATTTCCAAAACTGCTAAGTTTGTGAACTGTTCGCGTGCCGCCATGTTAAGCATATATCATGCATTGCAAAATAGAACTACCTGAAATTGGTGATATGACAAATATGGCGCACCACGGACCATATATATCACAGTTGAACGAGGGCTGCGATACGATTGAACATTTTACCTCCCAGATGAATCATGGGGCCACCACAGGATCTCCCAAAACACTGCTCAGCGAACGTTGCTGCGTCTGGGCCTCCGAAGCAGACGCCTCGTTCATGCAACTATGCTGGCTGCTGTTCATCGGCATCGTAGACTGATGGATCAATACAAGTACACATTTATCCTTGAAAGCCATGTCCACCCCATATGAGCATTGTTTTTCCTCAGGATGATAACATCTACTTACAGGACAATGCGAATTGTCATACACAGCTGGCAGTCTACGTGATTGGTTATAAGAGCACAAGGATGAGTTTAATGTTCTACCCTGGCTAGCAAACTCACTGGAATTAAGCCCAATCAAGAATCTGTGGGACCATCGCGATCGGGTTTTTCGCGACTGGATCTTCACGCGCATAATCTAGTGCAGCTAGCCACGACGCTGGAGCCAGCATGGTTCAGCCTTCCAGTCAACACCTTCAGGAACCTGATTGACCTTCTTCTTGCACGTCTCGCATCAGTCCGCTATGCGAAAGGAGATTATTCTGGCTTCTGACAGGATGTTACTAGGATGGGCTTATTAAGTCAAATAATAGCAATTATCATGCGATATGCAGAGAAGATAAACTAAAGGCTAAGAATCAGCTTTGTACTAATCTGAACAACATGCAAACTCTCTACCTTGACACTCCGAAAATCGAAATCAGATGCATGTTTCTTCAGTTGAAAGTAACTGTAGCTTTCGACAGGATATGTAGCATGCCATGAATTTTCCAGAACCTTAGGAATTCCATGCAGCGTCGTTGACGGGCCTACCAGACGACTTATGGTCGTAATTTCGAACAAACCAAGTGCAACCATTCGATTAAATGTTCTCTCCCATTAATATATTGCTATTTCTGCTCTTGTTCTCTGCTTCTTTGCATAATTGTTCGTAACTGTGGCAGTTTTGACCCTGAATTCCTATGTGATTCTGAGTGACTTATGAGCCCCATATATACCCTATCAGTTTGCCAGTCTGGTAGCGAATCACCCTGTAGATATGTTTCAAAAGCTTATCTAAAAACAAAGTTTCTGGAATTTTTTTCAATCTCTAGCCTTAGATTAAAATCATGAGGCCCCTGAAGGTCAAACTTTTTGTAGGGTGATGCACGTAAAATCTGTCGAGGGCTCCACATTGATGTTGTGTATAGACAGCTGGGTGCTAAATAAGGTTTGACTTCATCTCTTGATTTCAAAATTATGTGTTCCATCTCAACTTTTCCTGATGACCGCGATAGCCACATGGTCACGGTGAAGTTAGTCACGTGTGTCATGAGTATGGACTCTAATGCAACTAAAGCCCTGGGGTGGGTAGATGCAAATTAAATCTGTCAAGGTTTGAGATTACTGAGTTTATATTTTAAATCACATGGCCAAGTTAATCGGATGATGTCTGACTTGGCATCCTATCCTAATCCCTTCTAAGCTGTGCCAGGCAGTGCAGCCGAGTGGTCAAGGTCATAAACTTATGGCTAGCGAGTTATGATCTCGAGCTAAGTACCGCTCAAGACCCTGCCTTGCAGAAGGAACTGATGCTCGTTAAATCTGACGTGGCTCAATCACCCTCCCCAAGCTATAAGTGTGGTAGTTAGGAGAGTTGCAATGCCAGCTTGGGTGTCATCTTCGTCATCTGACCATGGTTCAAATTACTAGATCCGTTGTCAATAGCCCTCTTGTTATTTTAAAATGAGATTTCAATAAACACTTACTCACACACCGTTTCGTGAAACACAGCTCTTACAACCACCTGTCAATAACTTTCCTTTGAACACTAAAATCTTCAGTTATTTCAGACACGATTGAATTCTTATAGCTTGATTCAGAGACTCTTCTCCAGTGAGTGAAGAAAGTCCACATCTTGCCTGATCTTGACGACTTTAATTATCTTCCTAAGTTTTTGAAAGTTTCGAGGACGAGCTGTAGTAAATTATATTCTCCAAATAAGTTTGAGTTACATTAAGTCATTCTCCAATGGCAGTACTGATTTTGAACAATTAGTAAAACATACAACATATCGTGTCAGTCTTACTACTTCTCATGTTACACGCACTGTCTCAAATGTTTTTTACAAATGATTTACTATCAGAAACACACAACGGGGTATTACGCTTTGTTCGCTTAGAGTGCGGTCATTACAGTGCAATGCTCGTCGTCATTTTGTTTGGCGTTGCATCACCAAAAATGAGGAGAACTTTTGCACGTATCCATAACTACCGACATTTATAAACATTATGTATCCCTGAAACTTTTCTAATACTTGTCCCATTAATGCTCTTTTTCTGTAAGGTCTTTCATTTTATTTTTTCTTCAACACTTGAGGCCATTTTGAAATAACAAAGGAATATTGTGATTAACAAACAATAATAGAGAATTAATAAAATAATGCAACTTTGAAATACTACATTAAAGTCCGAAGTTTGTTCAAGATATAACAAAATTATTTTTTATTCATTTTGAACAAACTTAGTAATTTTAGTATTTTTTGAAGTAATTTTAGTATTTTTTGAAGTATTTTTAGATTTATTAATAGTATTAGCATTAATAAAAAAATGTATTTTTTTATAGATCTTAAAATAATAAAGATGAGGAAATGTTCAAAATCCATCACAAATGTCTAATTTTGTACTTTAATTATGTCATTGGTCAATTCAAAACCCAAATACTCGCAACAGCTCGTAATCTCATAAAGTTTTTCAAATGTAATTCATTGATATGAATTGCATTTTAAATATATTGAATTTCTCTTGACAGTATTAACTTGGTGTATTTTTAATTTCCTTTCCAATTTGTTGGCTGTGGTAGCCAATTGATCATAGTCACAAATTTATGGTTTCTATGGATTCGTGATATAAAGTTCTAATGACATGAAAGACTCTCCATGCCAAGTGGACGATGCACTTTATATCTGTCAAATGGCTAAATCAGTGCGTTGTCATCATGTGGAGTTTAGAAAAGAAATGCTAACACATTTTGGGTGCTTCAATTTTATCAAATAGGTTGCCAATAGCATTGCTTTAATTTTGGAATGTCACGTGAATGAACTATTGAATCAAATGATTATGTTGAACAAATGATGTACGCTAATTATGTCTTAACATAGCATGGTGTGGAAGTTCGAAGAGTGGGATGTCAGATGAGGTGCCATTACCGTGTTCGCCGCCAATGCCCATAGCGTAGTTTCTAATTGCGATATTAATAAACCTTTGATCGACCTCTTGAAAGTTGTCAACAATTAAACTAGTGGTTCCCAAAATTTTTTAACCCCTTTTAAACCAAAATGGACGCATTTTTAAAGTTAAAACTTGCGCCTGGGACCCCTTTTTAAAGTCAAAACTTTTCCAAGTGAAAAAGCTTCATAAATGCATGATATAACTTTGGTTTAAAATAAATATAAAATTTAAAAAAATAATGACTTGAATGAATCTGATGAGATGTTATGAGTGTATTTATATGTATCCGCTTTAATGTTTGTGAGGAGCAACTGCAAATACCCACGATCACTGATCTTCAGTCGGTTTCTCTCTCTCTCTTTCCGTTTTTGTGATGTAGTTTATAACGGCACTGATTCCCTGTTTTACTAAATTGGAAGACTGGAAAGTAATCAACAATAACCCATAATGTAGGATATAAAATTGGGATCGATTTTTATAACCGGAATTTATGGTATCTTTTTTCAAACATTGCTTTAAATCCCTAATTTGTGGATATTTCAATAGTATGCTCCTGTATTACTATAGATTCATCTCTGTTTGGCATCTGAGCAAGTCCACGCGCAAAATGTTTCAACACCCAATCGGGAATATCAAAGTGAATTAGTGTTATTTATTTAAATTTCCATAAAAACGGATCAAAATTTTTGATTTTATATTAAATCTTGCACCACGGACACTCTGACGTTGTTCAGGGACCCAAAAACAATTTTAATTTTACATGGACCCCTTGAATAATGTCGGGAACCCCTGTGGGTTCATAGGGATCACTTTGAGAACCACTGTTTTAAATAAAGGGGATACAGATTTGATATTTTTTACGCTTGATGTATGTTTTTTTGTGCAGTAAATGAGAAAAACACATCTTGAATTCCAAGACTTCAATAGAAATAATAATTACTAGGCATACTTAAAAAAATTTATGAATCAAAATTATTTAATGAATGAAACTCATGTTATAAAGGAAAATCATTTTTACAACTTCATTCAGAATAAAATTAAAATAATAAAAAAACATCTTGAAAACACGTTAAAGTTTGATTTTGGAAACAAGTACATAACAAAACATTTTTTATAAAATGTAAAAATAATTTAGTGGGATAAAAAAAACTCAGCTTACAATTAAGGGCCATTCAAATAAACATAGATGCAAAATAAATGTTTTTAATAAAAATATCCTTTTTAAAATCGATTTTCCAAACTTTCTTTACAATGTATTTTTTTTTTTGCATCAAGGCATAGTTTAATTTTAATTGGGGGTATGGTAGTTTTAATTAAAATAGCTCATTATGCTTTGGATAAAAATAAGTACAGAAATAAGTCTACATTTTTTTAAACACTGTAAGCAAAGCAAATAACAAAGAAGATAAAATGGAAATTCTGTTTTCTTTTTTAGTAGCACAAAATCTTCTTAGAGGATGTAGGTATTTTTAAAAAATTGTTGCAAAACATGTGAAAGATCAGACAATTTCTTGAGAGGTACTTAAAAAAGTATTTAAAAATACATTTTTCCTTAAGGAGCGAATGTGTATTTGACAAATATATCCTGCTGTTTATTAATTCTAAGCAAGCTGTTATTATTTTCATAGGAAAATAAAAAAAAATTAAATGTGTTTACTTCAAATGAAGTAAGCATGAAGGGTGAAAAATCTTTTATTTTTATTGATATTATCTATTAAGTATTCTTTGGAAAAGAAACAAATAAAGGTTTAAAAAAGATTCATGTAACTAAAGTGTATAAAATGCCTTAAGGTTTTAAAAAAAAACTTGATTAATAATATTTTTTTCAAGCATAAACACAAATAAAGTTAAGGCAATATGGTACCATCTTCACAATTTTTTTTAATTTTTAATATTTGATATTTGGTTTTAATTGTATTTTATAAAGGTTAATATTTAATAATTCCATACAAAATTTTTTTAATTTGTTGCAAAATGTTTGTAAAAATTTTAATTTTTGTAGGTTTTTTAAGCGTTTTTTAAATCCCTAAGGCTTTTTTTAAATATGTCTCTTTTATTTCAAATTTTTTTTCCAAGTACCTTATAATATACTACATAAAACTGTGCATGGGGTTTTTTGTGCTGATGCTCTTTAATTTTTTATTACTTTTTTTTTATAGTTAAACTTCCAAAAATTCCCAAAAAAACATTAATTTTGATTTTGAAATTTTTTAGAAAAAGTACTAAACATGTTAGAGCTAATTCCATGCATAGTTTTACAAAACATACATTTCAGAACATGTATAAAAATTTCAAACCCATACTTCAATTATCAAAAAAGCCTTAGGGTTTTGAATAACAGTATATGTACAAAAATTCAACATGGAGAAATATGAGTTTGAAGTTTTCATTCCATGAATAGCATGATATAATATTCATCGAATAGTCTGAAACTTTTATGAAATGTTAATTAGCTTATTTAAAACTACTTACCATAAAAAATTGCACAAATGTAGAACAATTAAACAGTATACTGCCATAACGAATATATAGAGAAAAACGAATGAAAGGTCAATATTTCATAAAACTTTATCTTAATAATTATAAAAAAAATAAGTACACACACTTCAGAGCTAATTTCATGCTCAGAGCTAATGCACAACATGTACAAAAGATGTTATGCCTTTATTTTTTATTTCCATGATTTTAAAAGCCTTCGCATGTTAATATTGTACACGAATGAAAGCAAAATCAAATAACAATTTATAGGTAAAATATATCGAAATCTAAGAACTGCATATGTGCATTTGTTTATATAAATATCTTAAAATATTTTAATAATAAAAGTTTTGAATCTCGCACGCATGGGATATATATATATCACCAAAAAATATATATATAAATGGGTGAGTTTTTTATTCTAGCGAATTAGATTTTTAATTATATGAGTTATCAAAATGAGATTTATTATTTGTTTTTTGGGAGAATCCAATTTGAAGTTTTAATTTCATTCATAATAATATCGTAAAAATCACACACAACTTTTAAATCTTGACCAAATTCACTTGATCTTCAGTAAATAATTCACAAACTAGAATTTTTGCATGAATTACAGAATTCTTTCTTAAAATGATTTATTACTGCATATATAATGTCAATCTCATTGATGCGCATTAGAAAAATAATTCATTTTTTATCAGGCAGATAATCTGAAATGTAGGCGTGGTAGTTGCTGTTTAGCATCAAACATTGCTCCATTACTTAATGAAAAATGCAGGTAAAGCTTTAAAATTTTGCAGGCATATTTATAAAGATTCGGGGTATCACAAATAAGCAAATAAAATTTTTTCGACAGTTTAATGATTTTTAGGGTACCATATCGCCTTAATGATGAAAAGGACACGTATGAAATTTTTAATCCTGTTGTTGTTGCTTATGCCACCTGATCGGCAGTGGCATCAGATCAAGGTCCACGAAATTCGTCGCGGCTAAGGGCTAGAATTTTACGCCTATCGTCAGCCTAAGCTTTGAACCCCATGAAGGTGACGGTACAATTTTGCTAGGTACAACACAATAGATGGCGACACCATTCGAACCCACTGATTTAACGAGAACCTACTCCGCGTGTATTAGGTGTAATCGGGCATCGAACCCAGGCCTTCCGGTCTGGAGTCCGATGCTCTAACCACTAGGCTACCCACGGCCCATTTTTAACCCTTATATTTATTGCTGTATCGATCCTCAAACCTCTATGAAAATTAACTTAGGAAATAGTTGTTCTCTCTCTCTGTATATATATATATATATATATAATCTACTACACTTAATCTACTGAAGAAAAATATCATTTATCGTAATTTCACCATTTTGCTTTATTACATGTGAATTATTTTATTGTTTTTAAAATGAAAAAAAAATATCTACTCTTCGAACTTATTTTGCATATATTTAATAATAAATTCGGGGCGGAAGTTATTTTTTACATGCATAGCGATTATATTGCAGTTTACGAAAACCAGATTTTTTTTCGTAGGAAGAAAAAACCCTTCTTCTTCCAATATTATAATTAAAATATAAATTTATATGTTGAATTATCGAATAAATTTATTAAATGTTGAAAAAAATTCTCGTCTTCGTAAAAATTCTTTCGATTTACACCTCTCGTAAAAATTCTCCATCTCCATGCTGAAGCATGGAGACGGAGAAGTTCTTGCGTGGAGGTGTAAATCGGCCTCAAAATTAGGTAAGTTGGTATTTTTTGATGGTATTGTGACTTATCAGCTCTATTTAAATATTTTAAAGTGAAATTTTAAATTATCCGGTGAAAATTTGGATATAGAAGATTACTTTTTTTAACAGGATAATGATGCCAAGCGCTCTGCTCTTAATGTACACCGCTGGTGTCTCTATAACTGTCCAAAATCCTGAGAAAACCTCCCCAATCAGTTTATTTAGCCCAGTAGAACATATCTGGCCAGAATTTGATTTAAAAACAAGAAAACATGACATAATGGGAAGTAAAAACAAGGAAAACCGATGCCGAAATTACAAAAAAAACTGATTAAATCTACAGCAAAACATTTAAAAGTTATTGCGGACACTCTAAAAGATATCTTACTAAGTACTTAAAGTAAGAAAGAAATACAATATTTAATGCTAAGTTGAGATTTTTGTTAGGTGTACAAAGACTTTTGCGGCGTAATTTTTCAATAGCTTTTTGAATATTAATTTTTAAAATTAATAGTTATATCATTTTTAAAAAAATAATTATGTCATTATATTAAGAACAAGTTGCAAATATCATTAAAAAATTACAATTCCAATATATCAATTTTTATTAGTCGAAAACCTTAAATTTTATTTTAAATTGCAAGTGTACGAACACTTTTGGGGTCCACTGTAGTTATATTTATCTTCGAAATTTTATATTGTTTGTCTTAGACAATATACATTTACCAAACACGGTGAATATTATCAAATTTTGTATTGCTTTTTCTTATAAAATATTTTCCCCCCTTAACTCTGAGCTTTCTTCTTTAAAAATTTCTCTCTCAGACATGAGTGGATTTTTATCGATGCATACACATATTATTCTTATATTTTTGATAACTTAAATATTTGTGTAATCTGCTCTTTGAATAAGGAACAAAAATTACTTTACAACTATTAATTAAATTAAATTTAGTGTTTTTACTGAAATATATATGTTTTAGAAGTTACATGTGTTAAATGGTACAATATTAATAATTATAATAGTGAACATCGTAATTTTTATTCCACAAATATTAATAAGGATTTTATATATATATATATATATTATCTTTGTTTAATTAATTTTTTTACTAACTGTAGAAAATATTTTAAAAACAAATTTATCTTTAGCAATACCTTTTAGAAGACCAACAATTGAACGTCTGGAAACAATTTTTAGTAAAACGGTCATTATTTAGGTAATGTCCATATCAAAAGTATTTTTAAAATTTAAAAAGGGGAAATTATTATTTTTAATACAGTACATTAATACACTAATCACAATATTTTATTGGAACCAGCCTAATTTTCCATCTTACAAAAAATTTGTTTAAACTGAACTTTACATAAATGCGCGTTGTGTTTGATTTTATTTAAATAGTAATTTATTTTTCTACTCTTAAACTATTCCAAATATCTTGAAAGAATATGTATTGTAACTTGGGAATATTCACGGAGATGCTGTTCAAAAACTGGAGAGTCGAGAGCTGAAACGTCCTCCCTTTGGTGTGGTGCGCTAGTTAGGGTAGAGGGTTGCCAGCTCAGGTGTCATTCTCATCACTTGACCATGGTTCAAAATTATGAGGTATGTCTCGAAAAGCTCTAGGGTAGCTGAACAGGGCGACGTTAATATTCAAACACTTTCACGGGAAAGCAGGAGAGAGTTCGCATGATGCAAGAGCACAAGGAAAGATACTTGGTGCAGCAAAAATCATAGATTTTTCTTAATTTCTTTATAAGGAAGATAAATTTTACAAGAGTTTGTTCTTAAAGTCTTCAAAATTCAAATTTTTCTCCTTAGAACATCGATTTATTCTGTTTTGAATGTTCTTATTTTATTACTTCTTGAAAAGTTAAATTTTTTATATAATTGTACCATAAATTTTAAAAATTTTCATTTTTCACCTTAGGAGTATAGAATGGTTAAAATTTATTAATCAAGAGCTATCCAAGTTAAAATTTGCTAGAAAAAAAGGAAAAATATAAAATAATTTTTTTGGAAGTTATTATTCTTTCGAATGTTTTATATAATGGCATTAGTATAATGTCCTTAATTCCCTATTTTCAGAAGGTAAATTTTACATAATTTTGTCCTTAATGTTTCCGACTACACTAAAATCGTGAATTTTGCCCAAAAGTGACAAATTTTTATGAGTATATTTTATAGTGCATTTTATTAGCTTTATAAAAATACCACGCTTATTTTTTTCCCGTTCACTAGAACAAGAACTACCAGTGTTTTAGTAAAATCAGATGTCATTACTTGAAGAAAGATGCCATACATTAAAACGCGTTTTACTCGAAATGTGTTTTTTTGAAAATACTCGAACGGGGACAGATTGATAAAAAAGTTTTGAAAATAATTAACTGGATTTTTTGTGTATGTTCTGTATAATAGTAGAAGTGTTTTAACCTTCAAATTTATCAATCACTACTTTACAACTACAAGTACAGTCCCTTACGTTAATATAATCACTGTTTCTCAAGCAATAACTAAGATAACGTGCTCTAGTTTTTATAAAAATTAAAATATCTCTTATCCTGAAGGTCATTTCAAAAATGAATAACATAACACATCCGAATTGAAAAGTTAAAATTTTTTTCATTAACGTTTTATTCAGAATATGCCCCGATTATGTAGTTGTAAACTTTCTTCAATTTTTTTTCCAGTTTTAGTAATAATAATTTCTTTTCCTCTTCTTAATTTTAGCTTATTTTTCTTAAAATGAACTAAACAAATCTAAAAGCGACAAAAAAAAATCCCCTTATCTCCATTTCTTTCAAAAAAAAAAAAATTGTCCCAAGTAGTCAGATACCTTTAAGTTGTATAATTTTTCCATGCATGCTTCTTCGGACAAAAAACCATGTTTTTTTTCCAGTTTTCCCGGTTTCAACTTTGAAAAATTCTCCATGGCGCTATTTTGACGCGGCTTGAAAAAACTTTCGTCAAATCCTATTAAACTTCGCTTTAATAGGATTTCAGCGAATAATTTGTGAAATTTCTGTAATAACGTATGTAATATTAAGCTGATAATACGTAAGTAATTAATAATACGCAATGAATAAGAATATTTGAATCGTAAGCTCGCATGCGCATGGTCGCAGTTGAAAAGCACTATATCAATCACTATTATAACACAGTGAGCTTATACCAAAAAAACTTATTTTATCCTTCAACCTTTTTCATTATAGTATTTATATTTCCTTCATTTTATATAAAAATTGATTTTTTTTAATTCACTTCTTCAATTTTTCTGAAAATACAAGTCTGAAACTGAAAGCATATTTTCATATGTAATAATTTGAATGCATTTAAACTATACAGATACATTCACATATTTCGTTTCTGTATTTTAGAAGCACTAGGGAAACCGTAATTTTTTATTTTCTTACATAAATAATAAGTTCTATCAAAAATAAGATATGGAATTTGAATTATATTTCATCCCTTAAGATGTAAATTTATTCAGATAGAAAACTGTAATATAGTACGCTGTTCTGTATATGAAAGCGAATTTAGAATTTAATATTAATGAAGAGTATATTTTATGTAAAACTATTTCCATTTTGCTGTATTATTCTTCCAGCATTAGGCCTGCTTTTATCTTTGAATCGTTGAATATAAAAGAGCCTTCATCTAAAAAAATACTTTGTGTGATATACGATGTGCTGTAACTGGATAAAAAATGCAAGAGATAGATGATTTCCAAGCATATAATTCTATTCAACTTATAAGGAAATATGTTGAAGTACGTTATGTAAGAAATCAATACTTATCTTTTGTTCCTATTATTCAAAATAAGAAAATTATGAAACGCAGCTGATCTGTAATGTTAAGAAATTATGTACCATATCTACTCCAATCTAAGCCGCATTTTTTGCCCAATATTAATTCTACTGAAAATCTTGTTCGGCTTAGAATCGATAGAAAAAACTCTTTGGATGGGCAATTAGAGCAATTACAGGATCATGTATGTGTTTAAAAGTTAAAATACGGATAAAATTACAAATTATTCACTTCTTATTAGTTAACATTTTAAATTTATTTAGTTTCGTAAAATTGAATATCGATAAGCCATTTTGCACAATTTTACATTTTCCTTAAAAACTTAAGAAATGTGTAAAATTGTTGTGTAATGTTGAGAATTAGGGGTTCGGCATAGATTCGGGTAAACACGGTATACAATTCATTTACTTCTTAATTTGATAATGTATGATTTGTGTAAAACTATAAAAAAAGATAGGAACACTTATTTATTTTTTTTACTTGATGGTCAAACATTTATTTTATTTTAATAATGTAAAATGTAAAATTCAAATCATACTTTTGTCTTATAGAATGCAGAATTCAAAGATAGATAAATACATTTCTTCATGTATTTCATGTTTAAACCTCATAAATGGAAGTTTAATATATTTTGGCGTATTATTCAAGTCTACACTTTCAAACTGCGTTTTTTTTTATTTTTAAGTATATTCGCTGTAAAATCGTACCCTTTTTTATGGAGAAACTTGAAAGGAACGGGTGTAATACTCATCCTTTGAAAGCATTTTATTGCTGCGTTAGCTTAATGGTCAAGGTAATAGACTCGTGGCCAGCGTGCCATGAATTCGAGCCTAGTACCATTGAAGACCTCCATGTAGGGGTGCGATGCACGTATATGTGTCTAGAGCTCAAACGTCCTCCGGTTGGTGTGGTGTAGTAGTTTGGAGAGGAGAGTGCCACAGCTGAGGGGTCTCCTCTTCACTTGACTATGGTTCAGAATTACGAGGTTCGTCGCCAAAAGCCCTCGAGTAGCTGCACAGTGTGACGTAAATATTCACTACTTCATTCTTTGAAAGCATTTATTCAAGGTACTATACTAGGCTTCAGAACACCCGTTTGTAGCCGGGGTAGCCTAGTGGTCATGAATCTGAACCTAGTACCGCTGAAGTCCCGCTGTGTAGGGTGTGACGGATCTATTTTTCTATTAATCCTCTTGGGGAAACTTTGCGGCTAGCATTCACATTAATTCACAGCCTCTCAAGAAGAAACCATGACATTCAAATTAGTTTGAGTATATAAAGTCTATGTTTTGTAGATGTAAGATAGAAGCTGGGGAGCTGTTGCGGCGTTCCGTAAGTGTGAATATTAGAATATTTCATTCACAAACATAGTGTGAGTTAAGGAAGTAATTGCTAAGAAATTAAATTATTAGATTGAGGAACTAAGATAGATGAAATTAGAATTAGTTATCGGTTCATTAGCGCTTTTTCTCCTTATCTAGTTCACGTAGTCGGGTTTACTTAGAGTTAGTCATTGAGATTAGATATCTCGCTTTATATATCACTCCTAGGGTTTCCTTTTATAGTTTCACTTGTGATTGTTAAGTGTGTTTGAAGATAAATAAATTAATTGTTATTATGGAAGTTGCTGTTGATGCTTTGTTTCCCCCCACACCTTTAGTCAGGCAAGACGGTGAGAGAGGAGTGCCGAATAGGCCGACGCCCCCACAAGGGGAGCGATCCACATTTAATCTGTCAAGAGCTCAGACGTCCTCCCGTTGGTGTGGTGGGACTATGGTTAAAAAGTACGAGGTCCCCGTCGGGAAAACCCTCCGAGTAGCTGAACTTTGCGACCTTAATATTTCCTCTCTTAATCACTGAACACCGGTTTATTTCTAGAGCTAAAAGTCTTAAAGTGAAAAAAGAGGTGTTAGAAAGAAGTATGTGGATACTAAAGGTAAAAAAAGATATTTATAAAAGGAGGCTAAATGTGTCGTGCCAATTTAAAAATAGTGTGTGAATAGATCATAAAAGTATAAAATGAGACCTGATATAATTTAAAAGTCATTTTTAAAAAATGTAGTATATCTAACAATCTAGATGAAACGGAAGATGATTGTTTGGGTGAGATTGATTGGGAAGTTGATTGATGTATGATTCAGAGTAACAAAAGCGGAAGTGAAGACGAAATGGAATTCCATGATGCACATGAAGATATAATGGAAGATGAATATTTTATGAATTTTTCATGCTATACAATAATGAAAGATCAGAAGGTATGCCATTTTCATTATAAATAGTCAGTATTTAGATACAGTGAATTACGTGTTAAACGAGAAAACGCTTAAGACGAAATAATTTGATGGTTCCGACAAACTTCAATGTATTTTAATGCATTTTTTTCTCTCAACGAGAAACGAAAAACGCTTAACACTGAAAATTTCGCGTCTAGAAATGAACAAAATTCGGAAAACACTAGCCGTGTTGGACTGCCCGATTGTATTATCTGAATTATTCATTGCAGTAGATAACGGTAATGTGTTTAAAGCCCTAAGTGTGACAGACTAAGACATTTTGTAATTAGTTCAAATCTCAAAAAATATCATTGATGTAGATTCCGACGACGAAAATGAAAGGAAAAATGCAGCTCTGGTTCCCACATCATCCGTATTGAGGAAACAAATGAATAGTATGCATAATTATTAAGATGCACATTCCAGTGGTGAAAAGAATAACAAAGTAGATGATATTGAACAATTTGTTGATGCTTTAAAAAACACAATGCAAAGAAGAAGAAAAATCAGACTATTTTCCAAAAGTTCGAAAAATATTTTATTTTTCCAAAAATTTGAAAATTTTGTTGAATTTGAAAGTTTTTATAATTGATTTTGATTTATTGAATTTAACTGAAAATATGCATATATAAATATCTATGTAAATAAAATATACTGTAAGAAACTTAAATTTTATTGAAATATGTTTTTTTTCCTGTTATATCCTTTAACATGAAATTCTTTTAACACAAAATAATATATCAGTCTATTCAGTTTCCTGTTAAGTAATTTTCACTGTATATGCTGAAATCTAACTATTTATGTTCATTTTCTATTTTTAAAGCTATCATTTTCATACCCGGCGGGTAACGCGTGCCAGAAAATTTTGTGTTAAATGTGCACGTTATACGCTGGAAAGTATATGGTATTTAAATGATTAAATAACATAAAGGTTATGCTAAATATTTTGGATATACGAACACTTTTGTAGTAATTTTTTAAAACATTTCGATGAGTTTTTACTTAAATATTTTTTATATCGAGCTATCTCATGCGCTTTATACTTCTGGTAATTAACTACCCTCCATTGAGTCAGAAAAATTAATTTCAATTGGAAAAAATAATTTATGTAATGTAACATAGTCCGCGTCTGTTATATGAACCATTTTCCTTGAAAGTGGTGTAAGTCTTATTTATATTATATGGAGATATTTACCACTTTCAAAATAATTGTATTTGTGTTGTTCCTTATGCCACGTCTGATCAACAGTAACATTATATCAAGACCCACGAAGCACATTGTGGCAAGGGGCTTGTAGTACGCCTGTCGTTAGCCATAGATTTGAGCACCATACAGGTGAAAGTACGATACAGCGCAGTTCCACCCTCAATTTTGAGGGTGAAAATCCTGTGTGTATTCAGAGGCCTCCCACCTTTCTTCCCCTTCCACCAAACTCACGACAGGACATGCGGCTCGACGGCTATTTAGAGTACTCCCCATGCTGCAAAGGCTCTAAACATTTACAAACATCCATGCCTTCTCCGGGATTTGAACCTAGGCCTTACGGCACAGCAGTCAACGTCACTAACCACTATACCGGATGGCACTAATATTGTATTTGTAATTTCATTAACTGCGTAAATTTATATAGACAAATTGTTTAAAATTTTGAAGGAATTTTTGGGGAACTGTTCATAGGTAAAAAGATCATTGCAGATTGCATACCATGTTATAATTAACTGACTTTTCTTGTCAAAAATAGACTTGCACCACTTTCAAAGAAAAAGGTTCATATATCAACATAGCGTTTATAAATAAAAATGCCTAATAATATTTTTTTTAATTATTTTTATTTCAATATATTTAAAAACACGGGATCATATCCAAGCGATCTCATAAAAAAATCATTCAAATCTACCTGTACTTCAAATATTTGTTATCTCGGAATCTATGTTTTGTTCGAATTATCCAAAACTTGCGGACAAGAACATCGTCTTTTGATGTTAAAAGAATAAAGCATGATGGATGAATTCATCCTTTCCAAAAATCATTAGCGCCCCCCTCTTCTTACCCCTCATAAACCGTAATATATTCATTTTTTACTCGTTCAAGGGAGTAGAAATCTAGTTTCCTCGCAGTTATCAACAATTCGTGCTCTTGCAGTTTAGAAGGTGCATCGATACTTTTTCTCCCAATTCCTGTCCTCGTAGAAAACCATTTGTCAGCCACATTAGATTCGAAGGTGGGGAGCGAAATGCTTCATGAATTCCTAATACGTTTATTCTTTTTTACAACCCCCCCCCCCTTTCCTCCCCTTTCGTATTTGCCATACGTTGTACATAATGATGACTCGCAGTGATAAACTCTTTGATAACGCGAAGGGTAAACTTTTATAAAATATTTTTCCCGCTTTTCTTCGCGCATTCTCTAATAACGTTCAAGATTAAATTTTCTCCTTTGCAAGATGAATTTATCTCTCTTGCAAACATAGCATGTGCTAAGAAGAAAATATAATAAAAAGTAAAAAAAAAATTTAAAAAGAGAGAGAGAAAGATGGCAGCAAAAGGTTTTTTCTCAGATAATGCTTCAAAGAGAACTGAAAGGAAAAGAAAAAATTTTGAAAACATGTTTCTCACACATGGCCTAATATGCTTTACGAGATTAGTTTTGTAAGCATGGAGAAAATTGAATTCGGTGTTGCGTTGTCACTTTTAAGAAGAAAACGTGTTGGTAGATGGCTACGATTATTTTTTGCGACGTCGTCCTATAAACAAATCCATCATACTTATGAAAGCCATCTTGGATGCACCATGTTTTTGTTCTTGCATATTGTTTATTATTTTGTACAAGAAGGAAGCATAATTACTATATAAAAAGATTATCAAGATTCATTAGTGTTTTTTTAATTGCTGATGTTGCGTTGTGTCCATGAATAAATTTTTAATTCGACTTTTTCTTTCTGTAATTTTAGTATTAGATATGTTCAAGTTTATTGTTAACTAACATAAATTTTTTAACGTATAGTATAAACTAAAAATCAAAACACGATTTTCAAAAAGTGTAAGATATTCTAAAATGTTTATTATGTTGTTCCAATTACTTTTTTAAAAAAAAAATTATAATTAGACAAGGACACATTTTTTCTGGAGGAAGTGATTGAGAAAACAAATATATTCGTATACTAATGAACTACATTTTGTGAAACGCTTGTCTTGAGAAAAGAAAAATACATTTGGGAATCATCGATATTCTTCTAAGTACTTAACTTTTGTACAATTTTTTAAGTTGAATTAATCAATTTTTCATTTATATGTATTCAATTTGATCATAATACTATTTCTTTAATTAAAGTTTTATCCAGCATTAGAAAAAAAATTGCATTGCAACGTATTTCTATAACCTTTATGAGTCTTAGATCAAAGGTAAAATTTTTTTGGCATACTCGCAGTTTTAAGTTTCGCAATTTCAATGCACAATAAGCTTATTTCAATTTACGAGATATTCTTTTTTAAAATTCCTTTACAATACATTATTCCATCCTCGGCATCTACTTCTTATTCATTTCTTCACAAGTATTTTTTTATAATTATTGGTTTTCCATGTCCCTTTCCCTCCTTAACAGCAGAGTGATGGCTACGTACATATTCTCAAACTGATATTTTTCTCTTCAATCACACGATTTTGTGTCATTCCGTTGTGCACGTAGGCTTAGCACGATAAAATTGCAAACTCAAGATATGGCGTTGTTGGGTTAAGGAGAATCGTTCTATCATGCACCAGAATTACAAGCTATTAGAGACAAATCAGTGGATATAGATATTAGTGGATTTAGATGCTGATGCCAACACCCATACCATGCTGAAAACACCGATTATCGCCCGACCACCGAGTTTAAGCATTTTAGGGTCCGGTCAATACTTAAAAAGGTGACCAGCTGGTAACGTCACTTGCAGTTGGCATTTTTTTGACCGGCTGGGTGGCGTTGTTGGTTTGTCGCTGGCTTTATATATCCAAGGTTCCGAGTTCGACCCCTGCCCAAGTTGGTCGATTTTCATGATGCAGAATATTGACAGCATCCATTTCGTATGATTATGCGGCATGCTAAAGTTCCATGAGTGCCTATTTGTCTTGGGTGCTCTCCCTAGTACCATTTTGCATCATCTCAGATCTTTCCATGTAGGAAGGAAATTGATCGTCAAAATTAAATTGTGGCAATTAATATTCCTCCTTTATAGTGCCGCACTAATAAGTGATACCAGCTCCTGGGAAATGTACTAGATCTGCAATGGTAATTAATAATTCACAGGCACATTGGAAAAAAAGATATTAGTTAATATAGGAACACCCTGGACCCTAAACAGACACACTGGAACAGCAAGAGGGTAATGGAATACTGATCTATGTTTACCAGTGAATGCTTTGGTCCAAGCGTACTTCATTCTTTCCGTCCCCCATTGAACGCGGCTAGTCCCCCTCTTCTAACCACCTTTGCTATAGCTAGTTTACCATGATGGTATACGCTGTGATACGACAGACGGACTTAAACTTGCTTTTTAACAAAAAGGATCACGTAAACCCTTTAAAATCTTCTGTCTAATACAGTTGCCACTACTGTTAGTAACCTGGCTTCGCTGCTACCTCCTTTATATTGTACTCAAAGAACGCAGGACAGCTTACTCCTTGAGCCTTCAGAACCCATTGATCCACATGTGTCCTGCTACTAGCATCTTTTTTCTAGTACCTGACCAGTGGTCACGATAGTCGAGTGGTCATGGTCTCGAATGTTGTTGAGTCACGGGTATCAAACCTAGCGCTACTGAAGACCCATCGTGTAGAAAAGTTGATGCGTGTTAAATTTCTCGGGGCTCAAAATCCTCAAGTCAAAATAAAAAGAGTGGGGTGGCAACTAACGTCCATCCTCGTCAAGTAAGCGTGTTTCAAAAGTACAAGGTCAGACAAAAAGATGGCTTTAAGGAGAAAATGAGCTTTAAAAATAGATTTCTACATGTATCTAAATCTAGAGTGGCCATCCTAAATGACCTTACGGGCCACTTCGGAAAGGCATCATAATACCGAGGGCCGCATATAAAAATACTAGCTGGTATACCCGTTCTCTTCACACGAGGCAATTAAATTAAACAATACAGATTGAAGGATAAAGAAGTTTTTAATGAAGTAACTTTACGTGAATTGCAAATTTTTTAAAACAAAAGCTTTTCTGCATATCTCAGGTGAACAAAAAAAAAACCATTTTTGTTAAATTTTAAATCTGTAGTCATAATAGCTGGTAAAAAGGATTTTTTTTTAATTTATAACGCCCTTAATTCTTGTGGCTCGATTTTTGAAAACACGTTCCTCAGCTGATGTCTGCTCAGCAAAAGTAACACATTGTTGCAAATTTTCTGTACTGAACAATTAAAATAGTGTAAACTTATATATAGATATGTAATATGTTAATATTACTTTTTCTGTTGTACTTATTTTATGTTAAAATTGTAATATTATATCAATTTCAGATTTGATGACTTATTGCAAGTACTATTTTCAAATTTGGTGATTTATTCCATATACCAATACCAGATTTGGCAACTAATTCCAGATGTAGCGACTAAAAGATTAAGGTGTAACCCTAAAAGCAAATACATCTGTAGTTAATATAAATAAAACAAAAAAAGTGTTCTTTATGTGAGAAAGGGGAGGGTGAATGCTTCAGCAAATTCTTACCATAATATAAACATTTTTCTGAAAATGGAAATTAAAAAAAAAGTGCATGTGAAAAAAGTAGTTTATGTTCTATTTGCTAAATATATATTTTTTATTTTTATAAAGCAATACGTTTAAAAGGTGATAATACAATTGAAACTTAATATTACCATGTTTTTATAAACTCGCTTTCCTTTATGTTTGTCCGGGTGGAATTTCGTAATTGTTTTTAAACTGACTTCCCGGTTAGCTAGAGACTTAAAATTTGGGCTATAGCTCAGAATGATGCAGTGTGAAAGACACAGTTTATCTACTTTAAATACCAAACGTGCATAGAAAAAATAACATCCATAAAAAAACGTGCATAGAAATAAGTTATCAATTTTGATTGTATTTATGGTTCACTATTTTGGCAGTAATGGCTTACATATAAGAGATAGATATATGCTGTCGCGAGCTTTTTTGTATACGTGATTATATATGTTTAACTCTAACGGTTTTTGCAGTGCTCGACAGAATAGGTTGCAGATGGCAGAATTGTTTCCTACTTACTTGACATTTATCGTTATACTTTGGACACTTCACACAATATCTTTATAAATTATAGCCTATGCATTATTTTGATGTATAAGCTATATTATTGTAAAATTTCATTGAAATCCATTCAGTTGTTTTTGCTTGAAAGAGTAACTAACATCCCTAGAAACTTTCGCGTTTATAATATTAGTAAGTATATATCTTTTTATATGAGATTTTTACCCATTTTATAAACATTTGTTGGAGTAAAAATTTAAAACATGAACTATTATTATTTTCATTATTTTTCATGTATACAAACACAGATAATATAATTATTATGATGGAATGTTCAAATAAAGTTTAATTTATTCAAATAATAACGCATTTATTTCTCAATTCTTTCATTTAGTTTCTGCAAGTCGATCTCAATACGGGGTATTTGGACATCGTAATTGATGTTGCAGGTTTTCGTCCGATAAGTCTGTATAATAAATGTTTACGGGATAAATGTGCTTATGTGTGATAAATTTCGTTTTCTAAATATATAATTCTCGTAGGTGTAAATTGAAAAAAATTTACACGAATCATGTTTGACGCTGTTGGTTATCGCTGCAACGCAATACTGCTCTAAGTATTTATAAAAACAGAAGCAACGTGACAAATTAGAAACAATTATGGGATTTATTTGTAACAAAACACTACACTAAAAACGAAAATTTTGCACAAAATAATCGTATTTTGTAACGAATCTCGCGGGCCGCAAAGTTATTCAAATCAGGCCGTGGATTGGCCACCCCTGATATAAATACTACTTGTTTAAAAAGAGATAACATACCCCTTTATGAAATTTTATTGTTAAGTAACATGTAATGGTCATATATTCTAAGTTATATATGTTTCATATTCTCCATCTCTGATACTCTAATCGATAAATAAATAACCGTCTTACATTTTATCTAGATTGTCTAAATGTCTTTTTAATTATGTCACTTTTAATTAAATTCCAAGGTTTCATTATCCCCTCATACACTATTTCTTGACTGGCATGATATATTTGGCCTCCGTTGTAAATGATTTTTCATACTCTAAAATGCACATTTTTTTCTAACACTAAAGTTTTAATTCTAGAAGTTGATCGCTATTCAAATGCTAGGTATAATACTTCGAATAAATGAAATCAAAAGATATAAGTCCATAACATTAATAATTTAAATTCTTTTTAAAGAAAAAGGGGTGCACTATATGGAGACTATACCTAAAATATAAAAAAAATTAGCTTGAAATAATAGGGGCGTGTTATTTTATATATACGAGGTAGGATTAGCGAAAGTTCCCAAACTTTGTCTGTATCTTAAAAAACTTTACTAATTAAACTGCTGAGAAATAAGGCCTTAGGGCAATAATATACTTTTGCCATCGCGTGTAAAGTTCTTAGAAACATTTTTGGAACTCTTTTTTTAGCCATGTTCTTTAATTCAGCTTTCGATGCACTTTTAGCTTCATCTGCAGATTGAAATCGACAACCCTACAAGCAACATGCCAGTTCAGAAAATAGGCTGATGTCTCAGGGATGAGATCAGGGGACTAAAGAGGATGTGGCGAAAGAGTTGTTTTGGTTTACGCAAGAAAGTGGGTGAAGAGAAAGGGATCAGTGTGAGAGAGCGTTGTCATTCAAAAGCACCCATGACTGCTCAGTCACTCAAATCGACTGAAGTAAATGACGCAGAATGTCTACATAGTTTTTTGTTCACAATGCATCCTTTAGGAATAAATTCCAGATGAACAATGCCCTGGTTATCGAAGAGCCCTTCTAGTATGACCTTTCACTGAAAGCAATTTTGGCGGAATTTCTGCTTGTGTGGAGATAGTGGTGATTTCCAAGTTGTCGATACTCTATAGGATTGAGGGTCTCATAAAAAACACCATTTCTCGTTTCTAGTAGTACTAGTCAAGTACTGAAAGACCCTTAAAAATAGACGAGATTAAGTTTCCCACCATTTTCCATTCGAATTGCCTTTTGGTCTTCGTTTAATACGGGGAGAACAATGTGTTGACATATCCTTTGCCTGTTAAGATTCTTAATCTGTATCCGTTAACATATCCCATTGGGGCCTCGAATATCTCAAATTGGTTCTGCTATTTGCATTATTGTTTGAAGCCTGTTCCAACGTACCGCAGCAGAAACCGGTTCGATGTTGTCAGCCTTGGCGGGAAGTCTTCGGACGTCCAGAGGGATCGTTATCTGTGACAATTTTCCTGACTTCTGTGAAACGTCGACCCGACTCAAAAGTTTGCGTTCGCAATAAAGTACAATTGCCATAAACCTGCTTCAGCATTTCTTTTCGTCTCAGTAGAATTTTTTCCCATGAGAACACAAAATTTACTATTCATTGCTCATGCTTTGCTCAACAAACGTCATTTCTTTCAATCGCTGGTTACAAAATGCATCCATCTACAAAACGCGACACCATGGCGAGTTACTAACTACTTGATTTAGGACAAACCTCTTATAGGAAACGGAGAGAACGGAGTAACACAGAAACATTATCGTAATCGCTTTACTCCAAAACTTTTTCACGTTATACTCTCCGTCCGTTAATTTTTGGATCCCACCTCGTATATATATACAGTAGAACATCGTTTATCCGAACGTTTATTATCCGGCGTATCAAATATCCGCACCAAAGTCCGGATACGTTTTCGAACAGTGCAAGGCTCAACAGTTGTATCGTGTGAGGTCAAAAGTGACGGGAAAAACTAAAATGAGGGATACTTGGAGAATTTCAGTTGTGTAATTTGATAAACATCTGCGCGGAATATTAGGTTAGTTTGTTTCCAAGTAAAGGGGTGCATACGTGCTCTTTTCGTTGGGTTTTGTTGATGTAGAAACCAGGATCGCATGCGATGCAGAAGACTGGATTTCAAATGCTAAATTATGAGAAGATTGAAATAACTTCCGTGCAAGAAGAATCCGACCCTGTCAACGATGAAACGGATAAAGACGAGGACAACAACAACAACGAAATTAGCAAAGGTCGATCAATACTGACGTGTATTCTGCGTTAGAGACAGCTGCGGAGTGGTACGAACAACAATCAGACTGTTGTCCTACTCAACTACTGCTGCTCAAGAGAATCAGAGACCTTGCAGTGTAAAAAACGAAGGTGTACAGTGGTATAGCGAAAAATAAGTGATTGTTTTCCACAATAAAAGTAAAATTGCGACATATTGCACCTATTTTTGCCTTTTCTTCAAGTACGTTTCCCGCATGGATGTTCAATATTCGTATAATGTCCAGTTTCATATACTGTATGAATCTCATTCGGTTTTCGGTTATCCGAACAATCGCGTATCCGAACGGTGTCCGGTTCCAGTTGATTCGGATTAACGACGTTCTACTGTGCCGCTATGAATATTTTCTTTCTTCTCTCAATTGGTATATTTTTCCATAGTATTTTCAAAACTTATCTAATATATTTACTTAATCATACTGTCTTCTACATATTACAATTATTTAGGGATTATCTTTTGTATGAATTATAGATAAAGTGTAACTTTTTTTATTTATCATTATAATTATTAAACGATCTAAAATTTCACTCGAAAATAAATTTTAAATAATCGAAATAAAGGCAAAGAACCCAAAATTTGTTTTTTTCAGCATTTTTGGGAGTCGTTAATCATCATTTGTCCAAGCTCTACCTAAATCTTAGTGGAAATGGGGTGAAATAATGAGTTGCAGCTTTATTTCGTGATAACCACGGTGGTTAATTGCGGCCTTTTTTCTACCATCAACTGTCGTTCGACTCTTTCAATTTGAGGTCTAAGGATACAATTAATGATGGTTGATGTTTCATTTATCAGCATTTTGGACGCATTTAAGAGTCTGATGGCTCGGTTTTTATTCTTTATTTTTGCAGAAAAACAATATTTCAATGGAGAAAAGGTGAATATATGATGAAGTTGAGAAACTATGTAATATTATTTAATAACTATGTGTGAGAGGGAGAAATTGTATACATATAATTATTTAAAGAACAGAAAATAAAGAAATATAAAACACAAACCATATTTTGCAAAATAAATATTATTATATAATATCTAATGAATTTTTTTATCAAGAAAAAAATGTTTTGTTCGTTAACTGTTAATAATTAAAAACTAGCCTATACGCACTGTAACGTCTTTGCTGGAATCGTCTAAAACTCAAGTGTGGAGAATGTTGTGTCCTCTAGCGCTCGCTGTGTGAAACAAACTCTTGAAAGCAAACTGAACAGACATGAAACGAGAACTGTTGAAAGCAAACTGAACACACTAGAAACATGAACTGTTGAAAGCAAACGTTACAGACTTGAAACAAAACCAGACGAGCGAGTGAGCGGGATGCGCTGTAGCGATTTGGTAAAAAATAGTTTAGTTTGAAAAATGATTTAAAAAAAGGA